>VWZI01023557.1:12079-23363 GCA_013396835.1 Psilopogon haemacephalus
CCAGTCCACTCTATCGCCCAGCCCTAGCCAATCAACTAGACCATGGCACTAAGTGCCCCATCCAGGCTTTTTTTTGAACACCTCCAGGGGCTGGAAATTAGGAAGAAGTTCTACACAGAAAGAATGATTGCCCACTGGAATGGGCTGCCTGGGGAGGTGGTGGAGTCCCTATCCTTGGAAGTGTTTACAAAGAGACTGGATGAGGCACTCAATGCTGTGGTTTAGTTAATGAGAAGGGTTAGGTGATAGGTTGGGCTCGAAGATCCTAGAGGTCTTTCCCAACCTGGTTAATGCTGTGATACTGTAGTCCAATCTCCTCTGTCAGGCAGAGGTGTTTGAGATGAGGCAAAGGTGTAGGTTTAGAATAGAATAGAACAGAATAGGCCAGGTTGGAAGAGACCTCCAAGATCATCCAGTCCAACCTAGCACCCAGCCCTAGCCAATCAACTAGACCATGGCACTAAGTGCCCCATCCAGGCTTTTTTTGAACACCTCCAGGGACTGGAAATTAGGAAGAAGTTCTACACAGAAAGAATGATTGCCCACTGGAATGGGCTGCCTGGGGAGGTGGTGGAGTCCCTGTCCCTGGAAGTGTTTAGAAAGAAACTGGATGAGGCACTTAATGCTATGGTTTAGTTAGTTAGAAGGTTTAGGTAACAGGTTGGACTCCATGATCCTAGAGGTCTTTCCCAACGTGGTTAATTCTGTGATTCTGTAGTCCAATCTCCTCCATCAGGCAGAGGTGTTTGAGATGAAGCAGAGGTGTTTGAGGTGAGGCAGAGGTGTTTGAGGTGAGACAAAGGTGTTGGAGGTGAGGCAGAAGATCTGCTCAGCGAACCGCTAAGGTTCAGCTTTGTCAGCTCCATGTTCTCACGACTTCTTTCCTTTGCGTTTTCCTCCTCTCTGCTGGCCTCCCAGAACATCTGGATCTCTTAGATGCCTCTTTCTGTGAATGTTGCCCTCATTTTCCCTCCCTGATTTCTCTCAGAACCGTTCCCAGCCTTGCTATCTGCAGCTCCCATCTCTGCTTCGTGGTTATTCCTTTCCCGGAGCTGCAAGCGGTTGGCGTGGCGGTTTCTGCCGTCAGGTTTTTATCAGGCATCCTCCAGGAACATTCCTACATTCACCCTCTTTTGCCCAAGCTTTTTTTTTACCTCCTCTTTCTCCTTCTGGGCCCACATGTTTTGGGGCTGTTGGATTTCTCATAATTGCAAGGCTTGGAGATATATATATATATATATATATATATATATATATTTAAGGGTTGGGTTTTTATCTTGCTGTTAATTTTCCCTTCTTTTCCTTCCTGCATGGGACTGTTCGTTTTTTTCAAACAAAACTTTCTTTTAATCAAGTGCAAGGAATTAAAAAACGAGGAGGGAAAGCCCAAGAATTCAGATTCCAGCCTTCTTGCTACCACAAGGAACCAAGAATTCCTTCTATTTGAGACGGTCACAGATTTTTATCATTGGGGAACTGGTTTCCATTAAGCGTCGTAAGCAGAAAGACATTTAGTAAAGTTGAAAGCTGTCTCTTATGTGATGACAGACTTTGCCTGTTTTCATATTTTTACTGGTTAACTACCAAATCCCTAGTCTAGCACTGCCTACAGCCAACATTTCGTGCTCACTACTCCTCTGGCAAGAAACACGACTTAGAAACACATCTCCCACACTACGTTGCGGAGATCTTGGAGTACTTCTGTGTCAGAGAGACGACAGTTTCAACACCTCAAGAGAAAGAAGCAGCTACAAAAGGATGCAGGCAGAGAGTTTGTGTTGGTAAACACAAGATGCAGGATCGCAGGATCGCAGGATCACAGGACGTTAGGAGTTGGAAAGGACCCAAGAAGATAGAGTCCAATGCCCCAGCCAGGGCAGGACCATACAATCTAGCACAGATCATCCAGTCCATCCTCCTTGCCAGGGCAGGACCATACAATCTAGCACTGATCATCCAGTCCAACCCCTCTGCCAGGGCAGGACCATACAATCTAGCACAGATCATCCAGTCCATCCTCCTTGCCAGGGCAGGACCATACAACCTAGCACAGGTCACCCAGTCCACTCCCCCTGCCAGGGCAGGACCATACAGTCTAGCACAGATCACCCAGTCCAACCCCCCTGCCAGGGCAGGACCATACAACCTAGCACAGGTCATCCAGTCCAATCCCCCTGCCAGAGTAGGACCATACAATCTAGCACAGATCACCCAGTCCAATCCCCCTGCCAGGGCAGGACCATACAACCTAGCATAGGTCATCCAGTCCAATCCCCCTGCCAGAGTAGGACCATACAATCTAGCACAGATCATCCAGTCCATCCTCCTTGCCAGGGCAGGACCATACAATCTAGCACAGATCACCCAGTCCAATCCCCCTGCCAGGGCAGGACCATACAACCTAGCATAGGTCATCCAGTCCAATACCCCTGCCAGAGTAGGACCATACAACCTAGCACAGATCATCCAGTCCAATCCCCCTGCCAGGGCAGGACCATACAACCTAGCACAGGTCATCCAGTCCAATCCCCCTGCCAGAGTAGGACCATACAACCTAGCACAGGTCACACAAGAACGCATCCAGATGGGCTTTGAAAGGCTCCAGAGGAGAAGACTACACAACCTCTCTGGGCAGCCTGTTCCAGTGCTCTGGGACACTTACAATCAAGAAGTTGCCCCTTGTGTGGGGCTGCAACCTCCTGTGCTGCAGCTTACACCCTTTGCTCCTCGTCCCATCACAGGGAGCAAGTAAGCAGAGCCTGACTCGGTCCTCCTGACCCCCAGCCCTCAGATAGATATGAACATTTATTAAATCCCCTCTCAGTCTTCTCTTCTCCAGACTAACCAGCCCCAGGTCCCTCAGCCTCTCCTCATCAGGCAGTGCTCCAGGCCCCTCATCATCCTTGTAGCCTTCTGCTGCACCCTCTCCAGCAGATCCCTGTTCCTCTTCAACTGGGGAGCCCAAAACTGAAGGCATTACTCAAGATGAGGTCTCACCAGGGCAGAGTAGAGGGGGAGGAGAACCTCCCTTGGTCTGTTGGACACACTCTTCTTAATACACCTCAAGATCCCATTTGCCCTTTTGACCACAAGGGCACATTGCTGTGCCATGAATGTTCTCCATCATCACTGCCAGGTCCCTCTCCTCAGGTCTGCTCTCCAGGAGATCACCTCCCAACCTGTGCTGGTGACACAAGAGAGTCTGCTTTAATTAATACTAATGCATACACTTCAAGCAGGCTGACCTGGTTATATAGCTTGAGAAAGCAGTTAAAGCAGCAATGGTGCCATGCTGGGATGCAGTGGTGCCCTGCTGGGATGCAGTGGTGCCGTTTTTGGATGCAGTGGTGCCGTGCTGGGATGCAGTGGTGCCGTGCTGGGATGCAGTGGTGTCGTGTTGGGATGTAGTGGTGCCGTTTTCGGATGCAGTGGTGCCATGCTGGGATGCAGTGGTGCCATGCTGGGATGCAGTGGTGCCGTGCTGGGATGTAGTGGTGCCGTGTTGGGATGTAGTGGTGCCGTTTTCGGATGCAGTGGTGCCGTGTTGGGATGCAGTGGTGCCGTGCTGGGATGCAGTGGTGCCGTGTTGGGATGCAGTGGTGCCGTGCTGGGATGCAGTGGTGCCGTGCTGGGATGCAGTGATGCCGTGCTGGGATGCAGTGGTGCCGTGTTGGGATGCAGTGGTGCCGTGTTGGGATGCAGTGGTGCCGTGTTGGGATGCAGTGATGCTGTGCTGGAGTGCAGTGATGCTATGCAGCATATTCTTGCTAAAAGTTAAGACCCAGCTCAGTCTTGTTGCAAACAGAGAGCAGAATGAAGCCTTTGTACCCAGCCTCTTGTCTGTTCCCTGTGTCCTGGTAGGGCATAAACCCCTGCTTTCCTGCTGCTGTCCCAGGTCCAGGAGTTGATGGATGTGAGCACAGCAACAAAGGGTTTGGCTCCCAGCAAAGCCCTGAGAGTCAGGTGCTTAGTGCCTAACCAAGTCTGGTGTCTTGTGCTGCCCCTCAAGTGCTGGGGTGGACACTTAGTGTAATGGGTTAAGCCCATCTGGGACCTTTTGACTCCTCCCAGGGGGTGGTCTGACCTGCTCCCAGCTGTCATGTTTAGCCCACTCCCACTTCCTGCTGAGGACTTGCAATAAATCAGGTGGACCTCTTCTCTCTTTTGTCCTGTCTGGCCAGCTCCTTGCTGCAGACCACCATGTGCTCTCCAGCCAACACGTGGGGATATCGACCATTTTCTTTTGGAACTTTAACTACCTGCATCTCAGCATCAAAGCCTGCATCCTGTTTCATCCAACATCAAATCATCCACCCCAGCGTTTGGACTCAACTTACATTTCCACGGGTTGTATTTCTATTTTGCGTATTTGGATCCCTTTTCCCCTTATCACCTGCAATTTCCCTCATTTGCCATACCCTGCTATGAGAGTTGGGGCTCTGCAGCCTGGAGAAGAGAAGGCTTCCAGGAGACCTTATAGAAACCTTCCAGTATCTGAAGGGGGCCTTCAGGAGGGCTGGAGAGGGACTATTCACAAGGTCTTGTAATGACAGGATGAGGGGGAATGGGTTCAAACTGGCAGAGGGGAGATTTNTGATCTTTGAGGTCCCTTCCAGCCTAAACCACTCATTCTAATTTAATTCTCATTTTGCTGTTGGAGGAAGGCTTCCCCGTTCAATTATGAGAAATCTGAGAACCCCTAATTTAGTCAAAGCTGTGAAAACTGAATCCTGAATAATTTTCCACTCGGCGAGAAAAGTCCCTAGGACAGCTCCATTCTTTCAATCCAGGGCATCCCTCCAGCTTGCTTTTGACATTCCTTTCATTAGGTTACCAGCTTCTCCAGGATCATGAAATAATTGCTTGTCTCTTTGATTGATCTTTGTTTTGAAAGGAAAACCTTAAATGCTGTTACTCCTGGAGCAGGCTGATGCTACGGCACAATTAAAGGGAAGCATGACATTAAAACACATTGAAGCACGTGCTCCATAATGAGCCCTGCAATCCTTGCCAGCCTGGAACAGGGAGGAGTTACTGGACCAAGGCACCAGGGGAGGATTTGTATTATTTTTTTCTTAATAAAGAAAATGGATAATGACATTTATGAACATTGCGTAGCCGCAGCAATCAGGGTAATGAGCTCCTTCCCCAGACTGCTCTGCAAAGCTGTCCACATGCTGCAGGGAGTTTCAAATTAGAGAATCACTGAACTTTATAGAGGTTGGAAGGCACCTCCAGAGATCAGCGAGAAAAAAAGGGGAAAAAAAAAAAAAAGAAGAACAAAAAAGCAAAGGAAAAACAAGCAAGAAATTATCAGTGCAAGGTCCCTAAATATTACAGAATCACAGAACTTTATAGAGGTTGGAAGTCACCTCCAGAGATCACCAAGAAAAAAGAAAGAGGAAGAATAAAAAAGCAAAGGGAAAAAAAAAGTAAGAAGTTATTATAACAAGTTCCCTAAATATTATGGAATCACAGAACTTCAGAGATGAGTGAGGGGGGGAAAAAAAGTGAAGAAGTATAAAAAAACAAAGGAAAAAAAACTAAGAAATGATCACAGCAAGGTCTCTAAATATTACAGAATCTAAGAACTTCAGAGGTTGGAAGGCACCTCCAGAGATCAGTGAGAAAAAAAGGGGGGAAAAAAAAAAAAGAAGAACAAAAAAGCAAAGGAAAAACAAGCAAGAAATTATCAGTGCAAGGTCCCTAAATATTACAGAATCACAGAACTTTATAGAGGTTGGAAGTCACCTCCAGAGATCACCAAGAAAAAAGAAAGAGGAAGAATAAAAAAGCAAAGGGAAAAAAAAAGTAAGAAGTTATTATAACAAGTTCCCTAAATATTATGGAATCACAGAACTTCAGAGATGAGTGAGGGGGGGAAAAAAAGTGAAGAAGTATAAAAAAGCAAAGGAAAAACAATTAAGAAGTTATCATAACAAGGTCCCTAAATATTATGGAATCACAGAACTTTAGAGGTTGGAAGGCACCTCCAGAGATGAGTGAGGGGGAAAAAAAGAAGAATAAAAAAGCAAAGGAAAAACAAGCAAGAAGATGTCAGAGCAAGGTCCCTAAAATATTACAGAATCACAGAACTTCAGAGGTCGGAAGGGACCTCCAGAGATCAGTGATAAAAAAGAAAGGGAAAAAAGAAGAATAAAAAAGCAAAGAAAAAAAAGTAAGAAGCTATCAGTGCAAGGTCCCTAAATATTACGGAATCACAGAACTTTAGAGGTTGGAAGGGACCTCCAGAGATCAGCGAGGCCAAATCTTCTGCCAAGGCAGGATCCTCTAGGATGCAGGAATGCATCCAGGTAGGTTTTGAAAGCCTCCAGAGAAGGAGACTCCACAACCTCTCTGGGCAGCCTCTTCCAGGGCTCTGTCACCCTTGCTCTAAAGAAGTTTCTCCTTGTGTTCAGCTGAAATCTTCTGTGTCCAGTTTGTATCTATTGCTCCTTGTTTTATTGCTGCTGACCACCACAGCACAACATGAAGTGCTGCAGAAGACACTCAGAGCAACCAAGGTGCTTCCTCTACATCTGTGGGTCCAGGCTCTGCAATGAGACCCCACAGGGTCCTACATAGAATCAGTCAGGGTGGGAAGGGACCACAAGGAGCAGCCAGTTCCAACACTGCCATGGGCAGGGACACCTCCCACTAGAACAGGTTGCTCATCTAACCTGGCCTTGAACACCTCCAGGGAGGGAACAGACATAACCTCCCTGAGCAACCTATGCCAGTCTCTCACCATCCTCACTGCAAACAACATCCTCCTAACATCCAGTTTAAATCTCCCCTCTGCCAGTTTAAACCCATTCCTCCTCATCCTGTCATAACAAGACCTTGTCAATAGACCGTCCCCAGCCCTCCTGTAGGCTCCCTCCAGATGCTGAAGGCCACTCCAAGGTCTCCTGGAAGCCTTCTCTTCTCCAGGCTTCAGAGCCCCAACTCTCTCAGCCTGTCCTCACAGCAGAGCTGCTGCAGCCCTCTCAGCATCTTAGTGACCTCCTCTGGACTCGCTCCAACACTTCCACACCCTTCTTGTGGTGAGGGCTCCAGAACTGGCATTTCATTTTGTCACAGCAAAGTCAGCTCAGTACAAAGGTGCACAGAGAAATCTTTTGACATGTTCTGGGCTTTCAGAAGTAAGAGTTCAACTTGGCACAATGTTCTGTTGTAGGGGAAAGCTCAAAGCCTGACAGAATTTTGTATGTCTGAAGCGTGGATGTGCTTGCATGGAAATTAGAAGGAGGAAAACTAAAGAGCAAGGAGGCTGAGTCTGGTTGCACATCTTCTCTGGTTGCTTCAGATAGAGCTGGTGGTTAGTCTGCAAGTGAGACACTACTGGCAGGTCATGTCAGCCTGTACAGGCAGGCATCTCCTGCTCCCACAAAGAATTAAAAGACAATTGGGCAACCAACTGACGACCTCATGTCCTCTTAGGACACTGACACAAGGGCAAGGCTGTAGCAATAGGAGCAAGGATTTGCTAACATGTACTTTCTTTCCCACTTTCTGCAGCTTGATTTCTCAGCAACTAGGCTGAGATCCCAGATAATCAAAATATTCAGGATTTTGTTGTTGTTGTTGTTGTTGTTTGTTTGGTGGGAGGTTTTGTCCAGTTGCATTCAATTTAAATATTTGGGGTTTGGCAGGGAAAGGGGGAAGGGTGGAAATCTTTCACATCTTCGAATCCCAGACCAAATAATCTTTTCTTCATTTAAGATCAACAAAATCACTTAGAGAGCATTAGGATGATTGGACTGGTGGTGGACAAATAGGTCTGATCTCTGCTCTGGAGGAAAGGAGAAGCAGGTCTAGGATACCAGGGGAGCCATGCATGGCTGTTCAGGATTATGGGATGTTAAGGGTTGGGGAGGACCCAAAGAGATCTGAGGATGTCAGGGGTTGGAAGGGACCCAAAGACATCACAGGCTCACAGGATGCCAAGGATTGGGAGGGACCCAAAGAGATCATAGAATCATAGAATGGTCTAGGTTGGAAGAGACCTCAAAGATCATCCAGTTCCAACCCCCTGCCACAGGCAGGGACACCTCCCACTAGAACAAGACGCTCAGGACCTCATCCAGCCTGGCCTTGAACACATCCAGGGAGGGAGCAGACACAACCTCCCTGGGCAACCTGTTCCAGCACCTCACCACCCTCACTGTGAAGAATTTCTTCCTAACATCCTGTTCAAATCTATCCTCCGCCAAGTCCAAACCTCCTGTCACAGCAGGACCATCCAATCTAGCTTAGGTCACAGAAGAACACATCCAGACAGACATTGAAGGGTGGAAGGGTGGAAATCTTTCATGTCTTTGAATCCCAGACCAAGTAATCTTTTGTTCATTTAAGATCAACAAAATCACTTAGAGAGCGTTAGGATGATTGGACTGGTGGTGGACAAATAGGTCTGATCTCTGCTCTGGAGGAAAGGAGAAGCAGGTCTAGGGTACCAGGGCAGCCATGAATGGATTTTCAGGATCATGGAATGTCATCGAGTCCAATACCCCTGCCAGAACAGGACCATACAACCTAGCACAGATCATCCAATCCAAACCCCCTGCCAGGGCAGGACAATACAATCTAACACAGATCAGCAAGTCCAACCCCCCGTCAGAGCAGGACCATACAATCTAGCACAGATCATCCAGTCCAACCCCCTGCCAGGGCAGGACCATACAACCTAGCACAGATCATCCAATCCAAACCCCCTGCCAGGGCAGGACCATACAATCTAGCACAGGTCATCCAGTCCAACCCTGCTGCCAGAGCAGGACCATCCAATCTAGCTTAGGTCACAGAGGAACACATCCAGACATGCATTAAAAGTGATGAAAGTGTTTGAAAGTGGTGTGGTCCGAGAGAAGCCAGGTCCAAGCACCACTGGCAGCTCTCTTTCAAGTAGACTTAAGGACTTGCCAAGCTTGCAGACTTGTGGGTGAGTGGCACAGACTGTGCAAGAGCAGGACTGAACAGAACGGTGCAAAAATGGGAACGCATCAAAAGCAGGAACTGTCTCAAAGGGGGAGCACTCCAAAGCAGGAACTCACACACTTTTTCTCTCCCTCTGTTTATAATATGCTCCTAGACAAAGTGCTACAGGATCACAGGATGTCAGGGGTTGGAAGGGACCCAAAGAGATCATCAAGTCCAACCCTCCTGCTACAGCAGGACCATCCAATCTAGCTCAGATCACACAGGAATGAATCCAGACAGGCCTGGAAAATCTCCAGAGAAGAAGACTCCACAGCCTCTCTGGGCAGCCTGTTCCAGTGCTCTAGGACCCTTCCAGTCAAGAAATTCCCCCTTGTGTTGAGTGGAACCTCTCATGCTGCAGCTTACACCCATTGCTCCTTGACTTATCACAGAGAGCAAGTGAACAGAGCCCCCCCCACTTCCAACCCCCAGCCCTCAGAGATTTATAAACATTGATTAAATCCCCACTCAGTCTTCTTCAGACTACGCAGCCCCAGGTCCCTCAGCCTCTCCTCATCAGGCAGTGCTCCAGTACCCTAATCACCCTCATAGTCCTCCACTGGACCCTCTCCAGCAGATCCCTGTCCCTCTTCAACAGGGGAGCCCAAAACTGAATACAGTACACAAGATGAGGTCTCAGCAGGGCAGAGTAGAGGGGGAGGAGAACCTCCCTTGATCTGCTGGACATGCTCTGCCTAATACACCCCAGGATCCCACTGGTCCTCTTGGCCTCACGGCACATTGTTGTGCCATGAATGTTCTCCACCAGCACTCCCAGGTCCCTCTCCACAGGGCTGCTCTCCAGCAGTCACCTCCCAATCTGTACTGCTGCATTTTTTTCTTCATCCCCAGATGCAGGACCCTGCACTTGTCCTTGTTGAACCTCATTTGTTTCCTGTGTGCCCAGCTCTGTCTGTCCAAATCTTGCTGGATGGCTGCACAGGCTTCAGCTGGATCAGCCAAGCCTCCCAGTTTGGTGTCTATGGCCTGATCTTCTGATGAGGTTTCAGTGATGCTGCAGTGCTTTTTCATATAGCAAATGAGGATCCACTAATGAATGTGGCACTGACTGTGCAAAGCTGTATCAGCATTTGCGTGGTGACTGTCAGCTCTACTCCTTCCCTTAGGAGGGAAAGAGAAGACTCAGTGGACCAAGGAGATTTAAGTCATTCTCTGTACTTGTCCAAACTGGATTTGCAGGTCTAACATTCTGAGAAACCTGGGGCTGCTCAGGCTGGAGAAGAGAAGGCTGAGAGGAGATCTGATCAATCTGTACAAACATCTGGGGGGTGGGTGTCAAGTGGCTGGGGCCAAGCTCCTTTTTACTGGTCAGCAGCAATAAGACAAGGAGCAACAGCTACAAACTGGGACAGAGAAGGTTTCAGCTCAACATGGCCAGGCTGATGTCGGGTAGGATGTCCCTGGGCATGACAGGGGTGTTGGAACTAGCTGCTCCTTGTGGTCCCTTCCCACCCTGACTGATTCTATGTAGGACCCTGTGGGGTCTCATTGCATAGCCTAGACCCACAGCTGTAGAGGAAGCACCTTGGTTGCTCTGAGTGTCTTCTGCAGCACTTCATGTTGTGCTGCGGTGGTCAGCAGCACTAAAACAAGGAGCAATAGATACAAACTGGAGCACAGATGGTTTCAGCTCAACGTGAGGAGAAACTTCTTTAGAGCAAAGGTGACAGAGCCCTGGAAGAGGCTGCCCAGAGAGTTTGTGGAGTCTCCTTCTCTGGAGACTTTCCAAACCCACCTGAATGCATTCCTGTGTGAACTACCCTAGGGAATCCTGCTTGGGCAGGTGGGGGTTGGACTTGCTGATCTCTGGAGGTCCCTTCCAACCTCTAAAGTTCTGTGATTCTTGCTCTTGAGAAGCTGGGCCACTGATTGAAGCTGACTGGTATTGCTCCTGCAAGGCGAATGGGATCTGCTGGTCTTAGATGGGAGGCGTCCTTGGGTGTAGGTGTTCTTAAGGAGCAGTTCAAACCTGCTGGCTCAAACCAGACTTCAGAGTTCGTGCTGAGGAAGGACACTGTCCATGTTTTTCAGGATGCCTGTAAGCCTGCGTTAGTAAACACAGATGATGGCAATTACGCCTGGGGGAGAATCTTGGCACGTTGGGCTTGAGCGTTTTGCTGATGGGGAACTGAGATAGCAGGAGGAACCTTTATCCACTGGCTGGATGAGAACATCTTGAATCTGTTTATGTGTGCACGAGGAAAATTAATCAAGCCTCTGCGGACTAGATTCCTCCAGGATGATAAACACTTGGCTGGCCTCAGGATCCTGCACAAATGTG
>VWZI01023559.1:0-13344 GCA_013396835.1 Psilopogon haemacephalus
TCTTCCAACCTAGACCATTCTATGATTCTATGATTCTATGAAAAGGCATTTACAACAGAATGGAAGTGCCAGATGTGCTTGTAATATATAAAAGTGATAAATAACAGAATATCTCATCTGATGGGTTGAGAGGGGTCTGGTTCAGTGTTCTAGATCATTTCATCACACAGTAAGACCTATAGTTGGGTATAAATTCCCTCTGAAGAAATACAGATGGAAATTAGACCATATAATGAAATGCATATAATGCAGAATTCAATGATGTATAGTTAGTCTAAAACCATAAATAATAAACAAAGCCAATCAAATTTTACTATAGATCTTTATATAAGAATGTTACCTTGAACTTCAATGATGCAGGCAATTACCCTTATGACCTCTTCTAGTTACACGTTTCCATTATCCTTTGTAGAGGATGGAATACTTTAAAATTTATTCTTATGGGCCAAAAGAGCGATCATTGACACTGTTTTATATTTTAAAACTTTATTTTATGTGTCCAGAGGACTTTTTCGTTTGCATATGTGCTTATATTTGGTTCCCTAAAATCCCACATAATTTTATTTGAATATGTATGGAAGAAAATAGCCTAATTTTAAAACTTTTTTGCATTGAATCTAAGCTGTAATTTAGTAATCTTCTCTACAAAATCTGTCTGGGTTCACTTTATAATTTATTTTGTCTTGTTTCCTCCCTGGACTTTAATTTTCCACCATAGCCAGAGGAAAAAAAAAATCAGATCTCCATTGAGGTTCCATTTCTACTTATAAATTCAGTTGACCTTCAAAATTCAAGAGATCCAGAACTTACCTGTTCAACCAAAGGGTCTGAGATTAGTGGACAGTTTTAATAGCTTTAATAAAATAGTGTGCAGACCCAGCATCTTCACAAATGTTATTGATGTCATACTGTATTTAAAGCATTCATATTATCATATTGAGTTATAGATTCTAAGTATCCCTTCTTTCTGTTTTGTTGTACTGAAATACACACTATTTTGTTTTCATACAGAGTATGCTACACCTTGATTAAGAAAGTTACTACAGATACCGTAAGTGATAAGTTTTTTACAACTTGCTGAAAACCAAAGTTAGGTAATGAAAATCATCTAAAGCTACATCTAATGTTTTTTTCTGCCTTTTTTGATAAATAGTTTTATAATGTTGATTAAAGTATGTAATCATCCTGGGTTTTGTATCTATATACTTTTATTATACTATCAGAGACAGTGTTTGACGGAATAACACATACTTATCAGTATCTATGTTGCATTTATGAAATTAAAATGATAGCTGTATAATTACAGTGCATTTACTTAGTTGTTAAAATTAACCTTTTATCATTAAATTAATTAGTACCCGTTATCAACTTGTGTAATTTAAACATTTGCTAAGAAATTAGTAGACAATTATGTTTCATAAAATGATATGTAATTAAGAAGAAATTATACTGAAGCATCATTAAAAATCAAAACTAATAATAAACAAAGATTTGGATGTCATACTATGCTTTATACATTTGCCTTATTGATTTTATACTGCAGGTTTTCCTTAAAAGATAAATTTCACTACTTCTCTATGTACTCTTCTTGCCCTGGATTATAAGTTGCCTTTGTCCTATTCTCAGAGACTGTATACTTTTGTCTCCTCTTACCAGTTCTTATCTGCTGCCTGCTTGGATGTATATTATGTGCTGAGCATATCACTTAGTTGTCTCCCAAATGGCTAGCAGCAACTTAAATGTATGATCCATAGAGTCAGGAGAGACTATTCAGCTCTTCTTCCAGATTCTTCTAGGTTGATGAAGTCAAAGTCCAAGTAGCATATGTTAAGCACAGAAAATAATTTACTTCTCTCCAGTATTTATGTATAAAGCAGGGCTAAATGAAAATTCACAAAAAATGTTTTTGAGTTCAAACTAAATTTTATCTTATGAAACAACAATATTTTCTTTTATCAAACACTATCCAAGATACTTGTTCTATCAGCATTTAAGCACCCTTTCAACAGCACAGAAACACAGTGTCTCTAACTGAAGCAACTACATTTAACAGGGTTGCTTCTTGTATTGCACATTGGAGAGCTACTGAAGATTGTTCTGGATCTGAAAGTGCAGAAAATGACAAAGAAAACACTAGCTATATTTGTTCCTTACACTTTTCACAGTACTTGCCTCCTCTACTTTTTACTCACAGTTTCTACAGGATCAAGGTGTACAAAGTTCAAAGGAATCAATGGATCAGACCAGAGACACCTTTTCTGAAAATTGGATCTACTCTTGCAACCTTGTGATGCTCTAGCAGCGAATGTGCAGTCACTATTCTTTTTATCACCAGCTGATGAAGGTTTCTAAGTATAACCAGTTTATTTTATCACTTCACCATAATCATAGGATCATAGAATGGTTTAGGCTAGAAGGTCACTCAAGGCCACAACCACCCTGGTCAAAATATTCCAGTGTCTCACCACCCTCACTGTAAAGAACTTCCTCCTAAAACCCCATTTAAATCTTTCTTCTGCCAGTTTAAACCCATTACCCCTCATCCTGTCGTTACAATACCTTGTGAATAGTCCCTCCCCAGCCTTCCTGTAGTCCCCTTTCAGATATTGGAAAGTTACTATAAGGTCTCTTCAAAGCCTTCTCTTCTCCAGGCTAAAGAGCCCCAATTCTCATAGCCTGTCCTTATAGGAGAGGTGCTCTATCTCTCTGATTATCTTTGTGACCCTCTTCTGGACTTGCTTCAGCAGTTCCATGTCCTTCTTCTGTTGTGGGCTTCAGAACTGCACACAGTACTCCAGGTGACAGACAGAATAAAACTTTTTACCACACAAAGCTTTCAGACCTAAATCTCTACCTAAAATCACCATCTTAAAAAAAAAAAACAAAAACCAAAAAACCAACCAACCACACAAAATCTCATTAGCCTGCATATGTTGTAGAAGGCCAAAATAGGCCTAAACATGTCCTGGCTTGACTGGACATGATTTTTGCTCTCCTTCCTTCTTTCCTTCTGCTGGTGGGAGAAGCAAGGCAGGAAAGAAAGACAAAAGATCTAATGCCTCCATGCACCTTCCAACTTTTAAACAATGTACTTCACGTGTTTATACATTTTTTTTCTGTTCTGTCCTAAAAAGGTTCAAGTAAGCCCTGACTTTATCTAATATGGACAAGTTTGGCAAATTGCCATTCTTATTGGGTAAGCTGTGTGGTCAAAGAACCATTAATCTTGGTCTACATCGATAAAAGAGATGAGCAAGTAAAGACAATGCCTTATTGTGCTTATGCCATTGCTCTGCCTTGTTGTGCTTCTGCCTCACTGCCCTTGCATCCTGCCATTCTCTGCTAAGCCTGCTCTGCTACATAATAACAGGCCCTGATACTTTGGATTTGTCTACCTGGAAACCTTCTGTGTCTTAAGTTTCCCAGGATTAGGCATTGAGTACCTTCATGTGATAGGCTTGCTTAGGCAGCACAACATTGTGCCCATCTGCACATCTGCAAGACATCCTGCCTGCACGTCTTCAAACCTCTGCCAAGTCTGGAGCCAAAGAAGAATCAGGATTAGGTCAGAGACTGTCTGCCTCTCTCCCAGCACCTCATTAGAGCCTGGCCTCAACATCTGATAAGACAGTGACGTAACTCCTTGCAAGTGTTTGGGTACTGTCTTGGAAACTGTAGTTCGCCTGGGGAATCTGGAGGAAATTTTATGAGTAAATACTCAAAATCCTCTTTGTAAAATTCTGTAAAGCCTCTTGTAATTTAATCCAAGTTTATTCTGCTTTAAGCAGAAAGAAGCTTCTTAAGGCTTTTTAGTGGGCAAGTGGTATAATTGACTGCAAGAACCTCCTTCCAATTCTAGTGATTTAATGTTTGTTGTATTTTGCCAGTTATTTCTTAAGTGTTCTAGATTCTCTGTTCTCATATGTGTAACGTTTTCATGACCATTGCAAAGAAGCTATTATTAAAATTTGTGGTGGGTAGTGCGATTCTTGAATATAAAAATTAATAAACAATATTATTTTTTTTAAAAATATGTCTTGCACTGCTACCTACCATTACAGCACAATGATCTGAGTTGTCTTTTCCTGAATTATTCTTCTCCATATGGTTTTTTTTCATATCAGATCCCTGACTTACCTGCTCAAAGTCACTTTTATGATTTCGTCACTCACTGACCTTTCTAATCAGTAACTTACTTATCTTGCCAAGCTAAACTGACAACTGTACCCTTCACTATATGAGAAAAATATCTTTCCAAAAAATGGGCACTTGAGAGCTTTATTTCTGTCAGGTAAGGATTTTGATAACGGCACTGAGCTGGATAATACAGCTAAATCGATAAAATTAATAACAAACTTATTTTGTCATTGACAATATTCAACTTTACTCCCATCTTCTTTACTACATAAGCAGTTTAGAGGAATATAAACAAAGTGACACTCATATCCTGTTGGAATTAGACATGCACATCTGAGCATATCTAGTTACCTTAGCTTCCCATTGTCACTAACAGAAAGAAATAGTCACTTCTACAATGTTAGACATCTACCAAATGCATGTATAGACATAGAAGTATTTCCTCTTATTAAATGTAAATGGAAACTTGAATTTGTACTTAAATGTAGCTGTGGTATATTAAAACTGCAGTGCCTGTAAAGCCTGGTGATATGATCCTTACATTATGGGTTTTTTTTCTTTTCAAAATATAAAACACATAAACAGGTACTGTAAGGTAAGCGTAAAGCACAGAATTAGGTAATATGGAAAACAATATTTTCCTTTCCTCCCCAGATTTTCTTGTGTTTTGGGGGCTTGGTTTGTTTGTTTCTTGGGGTTTTGTTTGCTTCTTTGTTTATTTGAGTAGTTGGGAGGTGGTGTGAAACTGCTTATTAAAGCTGAAAGTATATTATGGAATATATCCTTTATTAAATAATTTTCCTGACACATCCCAAAGGCTATTCAGCTCCTTGATAGAATAGTATGATCAAGAGATCAAACATTCCCGGATATCTGTTAATTATCAATCAGTTTATGAGGATAAATCTTTCTTCTAAGCTCACACTGTAGATCAGGTAAGAAGAGGAATTATAGCTATATCACTCATGGCTTTAGTGAATATCCCTCTAATCACTGATCTTCACAAAGTTTTTTGTGATTTTGAAGATTACTTAGTGCTTTATTTTGAGATTTTCTTTTTTTCAATTTGTTTGTCCCTAAAAAGCAGTTAATATGGTCTAAAAAATAAGAAAGCATTTTGGGTTTGTTTAAAAATTGTTAGTTCATCCCTGAATGAATTTCAGAGTTTTCAAGCAAAAATAAAATCAATAATTTAATGCCAGATACCTCTCTTTAATAAAGCTTAATGTATTTTATTTAATTGTTATTTGCCATTGAATATTTTAAACATTAGTTGCTTCACATGTGAAGTTCTTTGCAAATTATAAACTACTAATTACTTGTATCAGTGTCAGCAATTCAAACTCTGTCAGCAGATACCACACAAGTCAGTTATGACAAATGGTAAATATTTCATTTTTCTTTTCCTCAACATTAACCTCTCCTCTCCTATGGTTCTTTCTTTTTGGAAAAGTTTTATTTATATTGAGAACAAAACTATCTCAAGAATTCTGCTTATACTCTTCCTTTGACTGTTGGGTGCTCAAGAGTTCAAGACTTAATGTTCCAGTAATAGTATACAACCTGAAGTGAGACTTCTGTAACGACATTGCATCATCAATAAAGTGAGTTCACACAATATTCTATATATTACAGTGAAGAATTTCAAATCTTATCTCTGTACATCAGTTGAAGTTAAATGAAGCTGAGTAGAACAAATCCTGATTTTTCACATTCACTCATATTAAAGAATGGAACAAAGTAGTGCCAAGGGGAATAAGACAATAAAGTTATGGCTATTCAGTTGTGAAGAAAATAAATTAATAAAACTAACCTCATTTCTTTTGTACATGCTTTCAGTTGATGGCCTGAAGAACAATTCCCTTTATAGAAAAAGGGGTGGAGATTGGATAATGCAGTGTATTTCTATAACTTGCTTCAGTACTATTGACAAATTGTATATCATTAGCAGCTGGTAGGCTACCACAGTTTATTTCTTTCAGATGTATTTTTATATATTCTCAGCTAAGCCTCCGAAACATATATTTTCTACATAGCTTTTCCATAATGTTTAAAGGAAACTTTTGCAGTCCCATTGTATTGAGAAACAAGGTTTAAATCCTGTAAACCAGACAATGTTCATGATATAACTGGACCATGGAAGACAGACTATTTTTTAAAACTAAACTTCATAACACATTGTGCTTCAGATTCCCGTGAAATATTAAGTCCATATTAATCTTTTCTGGACATGTACTAACACAAATGTGTTTCATAAAAAGCCCTCGTACATCTCCACAAATTGAGTCATCTCAGAATGAGCTTCATCTGGGAATCTAATTCTTCATGTCAGTTAACTATCTGAGAGGTGCAAGAGCAAATATAGATTTGTCCTAATTGATGTGTTTATACTTAACTGGTCTGTTCTAAGTTGTATGATTAAACTGTAAAGGAGAGGAACAGGTTTTTACTGGATATTTGTAACTCAATGTAGGCATCTGTGGAATCGATCTACATCTGAGTAACACCTCAATGCTTTCTAGGGGAAAACAAAATTCTTCAACTCCCAGACAGGCAGGTAAACTAAGGATTTTCCCATTTGTTGCTGCAGCACAACTTCTCTAAATAGCCTCAATGTTGAGCTTTATCTTTTCTTGTCTCCTTTTACAAAGAGAGGTCAATAGTTCTCAGTTTCTATCACAATCTTTTTCAGAAAGAAAATCAGTTCTCCACATCTGATAGGAGAGATCCACTGAAAAATAAAAAATCTTGCCCTTAACAGTATAACTCAACATTTGAGCTACTAATTTCAGTTGAGTTGAATCTGCTGCTCATATTCAACATCATATTTCTCTATTCCAGCTTCAGAAGAAAAGTGGTGGCTGGAGACAAGTATTATGGGACTTGAAGTCCAGAGGCTTCCTGTTTCAGTTGCTGCTTTCAGTTTCTGTGTTTGGGGGGTTTGTCCCTTCTGCTGGGTGGGCTGTGCCTCAGGGAGAGCGAGTGTCATGGGCTTTTTAAAGAGTGGACCGAATGAGATGGTCTCAAATTAATTGGCAAAGAAATACAGAATTTTATTTGAATAGAGGAGATACAGAAAAATGACAGTGAATATACAGGATACATAGCAAACCCCCTTAAATTTTCTCCCAACCCAAAATCAATCCACAATCCCCAGTGCTTCTTTTCTTCCTCCACCAGCATGTCTGCGACCCGTAGGCCCAAACAAGACCTCTGCAGCCATGACCAGGCTCACCCCCTACATTTTTACCTAGATTAGTAACTCCCACCAGTGACAACAGGCAGGAAGGAAAGGAAAGGAGGATGAGTTGGTCTTGCCGACAGCTTTTCAAGAGATAGCAGAATTATGGGGTTTAATAGCAATTTTACACTTTCCTGTGTCCACCCCCTAAACTAGTCTAGTTCCTAGAGGATTTTTAACTCTGTGGTTCCCAGCCTATGACAGGGACGATGTTGCTGGCTTGTGCTGTGGTTTCTGCATTTTCCTCTGCTTTTCTGCAAATAGGCTAAGGTAATTGTATACTGTATTATTCCCAGTAAAACTTTCTCTCAATTGTTTCTCTCTCTGCTGTTTTTTAAAAACTATTATTATTATGGAGAAGATATCCACTAGATCAAACCCCTGTTCTGTTTAGTCTCTTTAAAACTAGATTGTAAGCAAGTTTGTGTTTTCATTTAGCTAGGTGCCTTGGTCTGTGGAAGAGAGACATGTTCTTATACATTCTTGTGTTGTGAAATTAAGGTACAAACGAGGCTAAATATAAAAAGGCTGTTAAAGGATAAAGTAAATAAAACAGAAGAAGAGAGCATTTCTATCTCCATAGGAAACATTTAAAAATCCAGAAATATACTAGATATTTCATTATATTCCCATCCTCTTTAGTCTTCAGGGAATTTAATATAACACTTGCACATTTTTTAACTATTTGCTTTCCTGATAAAATTATTCTTGTGTAATTGATTAATTAATAAAGACCATATATTATAAGATTTTTACATATTCATGTGTATTTTACATCTATTTGACTGTATGTACAAGCAAAGGAATGTGTTTTAATTTAGTTAAATCAGTATTTTAATTCTAGACATTTTTAACTTTCTATGTTCTATATTTAATTTTTAAAAAATATATTAAATGAATTATATACATTGATTTAAACAAATACAGCAAACATACCTCCATGAGTAATTTTCATTTATGTCCAAATGTCTCATGCTCTACAAATAAAAGTTTTGCAGTAAAAAGTTTAATGAGGCAACAGTATAGATCATAGATAGATACATGTAGAATGCATTGATCTGCCTTCTTGAACCTCATGAGGTTGGTCTTGCTGAATATCATGAGGTTCTCCTGGGTCCACTTCTGCAGTTTGTTTAGATCCCTCTGAATGACATTTTGTCCCTCTGACATATCACCACAGCACTCAGCTTGGTATCATCTGCAAACTTGGCGAGAATGCACTCAACCCCACTATGTCATTGATGAAGATATTAAATAGCACTGTTCTAGTACATGTTTGTTGCCGTGACAAGGAGACGGTTTGATGCAAACCAATTCCGTTTATTACATGCATTTGTTCATCTCATATACGCTTAGATATTCTAAAGAAGGCAGCATGTAACTATTCTATTGGCTATTTACCTGTCTGAATAGCTAAAGCTAACACACTGATTGGCTTCATTAAAAATACAAAGTCATACATCTCTACTTGATACAGAATGCATCTACTTAACATCAAGAAACTGCGGGTTCTTTGTTTTACCCTCTTATCAGAGTTTTTACAATCTCTAAGATCATCATGCTCCTAGCTCCACCAGACACCACACATTCCTGCATGGCTCGCACTCAGAGCCTGTGTGTCAACTCTTAAACCCCTACTGTTTTTCCTGAATTCTGTTTCCTGCATTACCAAGGCTTCTTTATCTCCAGGTCTTTACACAACATATCTGTTTCATTATGAATCTGGGTATCCACACATGTCCTCGAAGGACATCATTAGTCACCCATCTCCATATAGACATCAAACCATTGACTGCTACTCTCTGAATGTCACTATTGAGCCACTTCCTTATTCACCAAACATTTCACCCATCAAATCCATATCTTGCCAACTTAGAGAGAAGGATATTGTGGAGGACCATGTCAAAGACTTTGCAGAACTCCAGATAAATGACATCCATTGTCCTTACTTTATTCACTGATCTAGTAAATGCATTGTAAAAAGCCACAAAATTAGGCAGAACTTATCCTTGGTGAAGCCGTGCTGGCCTTCTCAAATCACCTCTCTGTCCCCTATGTGCCTTATCACAGTTTCTAGGAGGATTTTGTCCATGATCTTCCTAGGTACAGAGCTGAAGATGACAGGTCAGTAATTCCCAGGGTCCTTTTTTCTCCTTTTTTTTTTTTTTTTTTTTTTTAATGGGTGTAATATTTTCATTCTTTTAGTCACCAAAGGTGTCACATGTCTGCTATTACATTTCAACTATTACTCTGAGTGGCTTGGTAACTACATGAGCTCCCTCAGGACTCTGAGATACATCTCATCAGGTCCTGTAGACTTGTGTATATTCATGTTCCTCAGTTTGTCATCAGCCTTGTCTTCACTTACAGAGGGAGAGATTTTGTCTTCCTTGTCCCTGTCTTGTGGTTATACAACTCAGGAAGTATGAGGAGAGAAGTTACAAGTGTAGACCATGGCAAAAACATTATTGAGAACCTTAGACTTCTCCTTGTCTGCTGTTATTGGCTCACCATTCTTGCTTGTCGAGAAGTGTTTGTTTAACTTTCCTTTTCTTGTTGACGTATTTGTAGAAGTATTTCTTGTTATTCTTCACATCCCTTGCAAGTTCAGCTCAGGCTACACCTTCACCTTCCTGACCTCATCCCCATACAAGTCAGCAGCATCCCTATACTCTTCAAAAAATATTTATTCCAGCTTGAACTGCCTGTGCAGTTCTTTCTTTCCTTTTAGCTTGACCAGCAGGTCTTGACTCAGCCATGCTGGCTTCTTCCCTTCCTTGTCTGATTTCCTACTCCTGGGAATTCAGAGCTCTTCTGCTCTATGAAAAGTGTCTTAAAACATCTGTCTTCTGCTTCCTTGTTCCTGAGGCCCTTTCCCCATGGAGTCCTATTGACTAATTCCTTGAAGAGCTGCAATTCTGATTTCCTAAATCTGACTGTGCTCCTTGTCTAATTTGTATCCCACAAAACTGTGAACTCCACCAGTGTGTGCTTGTTTTATGTGATTCTTCAGCTGAGCAAATAGTCTTCCTTGAAAAACATGAATGAGAGAGTGATCCATAGAGAAAGCAAACCAGTTGTAGACATTTCTATAGTGTGTCTGTGGAACATGTTGCTATTATTTGAATATCAAACAACTGTCTCTCATTTCTTAACAACTCATAATATTATTAGAACATAAAATATTTTTTTTCCAGGTTTTGATTTTAACTCCACTGGTCATTAGCAAAGTGGATACACATTGCAAATGAGCTTTTGGGGAAAAAAAAATGTAAGGGGAAAACTACTTAAATTAAATGGATTATATGTATTGCTAGCTGCTTTGTATTGGAAAACTAATTGGGAAGCTATTGAGAGATATTTAAAACACAGATAAATTCAAATTGTGCTCCAATAATAATTCATATAAATAACTAAAGTAGCATTACTTAAATAAAAGTGTTAAAGCTTCATCTCTGTAGTACCCTGGATTAAAACAAAACCTCATTATGAAATTGCCATTAAATTGAGCAGAAGCACATGCAGAACTAAATGGATTGCTTGGAAACCATTCAGTGACAAATCTGTGCTTATTTCAGGCCTGCTGAAATTTTATCTGACTTCAAGAAAACTAGCTTCAATTATTTGCCCTGTTGTTTAAGTAAACCACACCTCAGGCTACAGTAGTGTTGTGATAAGTTAGAGCAGATCCCTCCCCTTGTAGACTAAATTCACTACAACTCAGAATTTGGAAAGTCAGAAAACATGAAATTGTATTTTTCTACAGTTTAAATATAACAGTATAAGGAGAAATAAAGTACTACAGAATATAATAATCTTAAAAAAGATGGGGATGGGATAAAGCAGCAGCAAAGCAGTAAAGCAGCAGCCAAAACAGTGTCAGGGAAAGACAGCACCTGAAGCAGCAAAAGAGAAGATACAACATGTGCTTCCAGACATAACGCTTCTGATGCTCCAATGAAATTATATTAACTTATCCATTGTTGCCATTTTATGGTCTAACCTTGGAATGTTCACCTCTCCACTCAGAGACTTCAATCCTCTTCCACTTCTAAGTTTTTCTTTTCCCATTTTTTTTAAATGTCTGAGCTAGAAATCTAGCTCAGACAGCCACCACTGTATACCTATGTGTATACCACTGTATACCCACTACAACCTACAAGAGTTACTTTGGACTGGTGAAACACAATATATCAACATTTCAAAGGGGAAGACAGTAATAAAAGGAAAGAAAGAGAAACTAGATGAGCTGAAGCACATGGGAAAGTAAACTTAGAAAAGATTCACTGACATTGTTGAAATAACGTACTGAAACAGATGTAGCACTAATGTGCTAATGTACTCTAAGCCTGTCATTTTTAATATGGAGTATAACATGGAGTCTAATTCTTCTTCTATTGCTACCTAAAATAAGACTATAGCAGCATGCTTGTATCATTACAAGAGGAGTCCACACACATTCTTCTCCTGAGTAGTAAATTGGGATAATATAATGGGAATCTACAAAGACTGAAGCTGCCAGCCTTTCAGTGGTCATATTTAACATGCAAGTGTATATCGAGGCCAGATACATTTTGTACATAGTGCATATTTCTCCTGTCCAGAAGAACCATTTTCTGAGTAAGTCATGGAAATTATTATCTTTATTTATCAGTACTTATGCGTATATAGCATTACTGTTATAGGGTCACCAGATGGTGCTGTTACACATACACTTAACATGTATACATTATAACTTCAGAAAAAAAAAAGAAAAAAAAAAAAGAAAGAAAATAAAAAAGGGCATCTACTTGGAATTCTGGTTAGGGTTCTTTTTGAAAAATATTTATAGGTATAAAATATCAGTAAACTTTGTGATTTTTGGTGTGTTTTCTAAAGCTAATGGTGATCTTGAAGCAACTGGTCCATGACAGTCAAACATTTTCCTGAAAAAGTGCAATTCCACCTATTAATTTTGATTGCATTCATTCTCTCATTGCTAAACAACTGTGTATAAAACAGATATCATTACATCCAGATTTTGCACTGCTGTTTCATCTTTGTAGGAAACAAATATCTAGCACTTTGAAAGCTACTACCACTACTCAACAGAGGCATGATGATATAGTTCACCATAAAGGATCAATTAAAAAGGGTATTTGACTGAATAACAATCCTTCATATTAACTGTTAACTACATAAATTAGTACTATTTTCTCCTACAACTACTTTTCATTCTGAACATTATAGATTTCTTGCAACAGGCATATATGTATATTTAATGTCAAAATCTGTCTGTCCAATGGAAGGTTTAGAGATTATTACATTAAAAAAGAATAATACAGTAAACTGAGACAGACAGGAAGATAAAATGGGATTAGTCACTCTAAAAAGGATAAGAGTCTACCTACAATTTTTATAAACTTCATTATAGAATAATAGAATCATAAAATGGTTTAGGTTGGAAGAGACCTCAAAGATCATCCTGTTCCAACCCTCCCAACATAGGCAGGGACACCTCAAACTAGAACAGGTCGCTCAAGACCTAAACCACAATGGCCTTGAATATCTCCAGGGAGGGAGCAGACACAACCTCCCTGGGCAACCTGTTCCAGTGCCTCACCACCCTCACTGTGAAGAACTTCCTCCTAAGATCCCATTCAAATCTCCCCTCCGCCAATTTGAACCCATTCCCCCTCGTCCTGTCATTATACTTGTGAATAGTCCCTCCCCAGCCCTCCTGTAGGCCCCCTTCAGATACTGGAAGGCTACTATAAGGTCTCCTCAAAGCCTTCTCTTCTCCAGGCTGAAAAGTCCCAACTCCCTCAGCTTATCCTCATAGCAGAGGTGCTCCAGCCCTCTGATCGTCTTCGTGGCCCTCCTCTGGACTCTCTTCAGCAGTTCCATGTCCTTCCTGTGCTGGGGGCTCCAGAACTGCACACAGTACTCCAGGTGGGGTCTGAAGAGAGCAGAGTAAAGGGGGAGAA
>VWZI01023559.1:22959-48149 GCA_013396835.1 Psilopogon haemacephalus
AGTCACTCCATTTTGAATTATACACAATGTAAAAGGGATAAAAATCATTCCGAGAACTTGAAAAGCAAAATAAATATTATAGATACAAGAATGCAAATAAAGGCTAAAACTACATCAGTGCATAAGAAGAAAACCGACACTGAAATTAAAACTCAGATAACTGCAGAAGGAATGTTGAGACAGAGAAATTAAAAATAGCAGTAGCCTCAACATAGCAATAAAATTTTGGCTTGCTCCAAAACTATTGAATATTATTTATAATTTATTATATAAATGTAAGGAAATTTTTAGAAAATTATAATAGTTCTTTCATATTAATCAATTATAATTTTTAACCATAATCAATATATTCAAGTTGCGACTGGGTAGGTTTAGACTGGACATTAGGAAAACGGTTTCCAGGGAAAGAGTGGTCAGGCATTGGAATGGCCTGCTCAGGGAAGTGGTTGAATCAGCAACCCTGGATGTGTTTAAAAGTTTTTTGGAGATATAGTTTAGGGTGACCATTATAGAGTAGGGATATCAGTTGGACTTTGTAATTCTGAGGGTCTTTTCCAGCCAGAATGTCTCTGTGATTCTGTGATTCTGAAATTTGCTACGAGTTTTGAATAAGCGAATTAACTATGAATACATTGCATAATTGCATGCAGAAGATTCTGAGTTTGAAATTATATTGTGTACATTAAAAATCCTCACTGTGGAATAGCATAGCAAGGTTTATGATTCACCATGAAGATATTGCTTCTCATTTTGTTTTGGGGTGGAGTTTTTGGTAGTTATGGGTTTCTTGTTGTTGTTGGGTTTTTTTTCTTGATTGATTGGATTTTTTTTTTTTTTTAATTTGGGTTTTTGGTGGTAGGCCAAAACCAGGCCCGCTTTGAGTTCAGGCATGGTCCCCCACTTTCCCTGACCCTTCTGAAGTGAGGACAGATGAGGGAAAGAGGACAAAGAACTTGGAGCCACTGAGTCTAAGGACTCAGTGTGTTCAGACTTGTTTTGCTCTTGTTTATATCCTGTGGTAAAAATGGTACATACATATGGCATGCTTCAGTTCAGTATTGATGAGGACGATGGTGTGCCTCTAGGTAAAGATGGTAGATAAGAGGAACTATGAACAGAAGGATTGTGGGCATAGGTCATTGGTTTAATTAGCCATTGTAACCAACATGCATGGGAAGTGGGGTGTATGATCTGAAGACTGTCACCTGAACAGAATTTAAACTGTATAAAAGTGATACAAGTTGTACAATAAATGTCATTGGTTGGGAATCCTGAAGAGTTCATGCCCCTAATTGCCACACGTATACTTGGCTTGTAATTGCCACACATACACATGCCTCATGAAATGCCTATGTTTTCCCAAATGTGGATAAAGTGAGCCCATAGCTTCACCTAATATGGTTAATTCTGGCAAAATGCCATTCTTAATTTTTTAAAGAAACAAATATGTACTAATTTAATATTCATATGTAATAATTCCATAACAGCTTTTTTTGTTTGTCTGTTTGTTTCTTTGGTTGTTTTAATATCCTACAAAAATATGGAATTGCCAATATATGGTCTAAGAAAGATGAAGAGTCAATTCTTTGGCTAGATCTCATAAACTAAGAGATGAACACACATACTAAAAACCATTACTCACTTTGACTAATGTGTTATTGCTTTTCAGAAAAAAAAGAAAAGAAAAGAAAAGAAAAAGGTATAACAATCCTTGTCTGCAAGTCTTTTATATTTTCTGTGAAAACACACAAAAATCTTGTTTTCTGTGAAAGGTATTTAAACTAACAGTTGTCCATTAAACAAAAGACATTTTCAGTTAATTGTGAGGAATTTTTTATATATTTAGCTACTCAAATACAATATTGTAGCCAAATAAATATATTACATATTCATTCTTAATAAGCATATATGTATAAACATATATAAATATACATGTGAGTTTATAAAATATGCAATACATAAGATCTTACAATGCTCCTAGGAAAACCTATAACTGTAGAAATTAGCAGCATTGAACAGACACACTTTGTATTTGCCAAATTTGTCCCTTGTTTAAAATCTTTTAACAAGTAGAAAGTTATTACACATATAGTTGATGAACTATGCAATTGCCATTTAATTCTGGCTTCCAATCACTATTGGGCAAATATCACTTCCAGGTTGCTTTGTAGCTAAAGTAACTTCTAGTGGAACAAAAAGAACAGTTTTATTGTGGATACACTCTACCTGTAGAAGTCTCAGGACTGGTATGGAATATATATTGTAGGATCATTGTGTATCTTCATAAAGGAGATGGAATGTTAAGTAGAACTGTATCAGAGAAAACTAATTAACTCACTAGGTACTTTATACAGGGTTGTGCTGGTTCGAACTAATTGGAGAATTTGAGTTAGAAATTAGACTATTGGCTGAGAGAGGAAAACACAGTATGTCACTTCACCCAGAGCTTTACTGAGAAAGAAAAAAAAATTGTTTTAAAAGTGTAACCGAAACATATAGATAAGTCAGATGGTTTCAGGCCTTGCTGGGCTGCGGCTGCTCCTTGCATGGTTCCTTTTGTAGCTAATTCTTAATAATTCTACTAACTTCTTTCCTACTACTAATCCCCCTGGCCAGTCTGATCTACCTCCGCCTATCTGCAGCATCAACAGGTGGCGAGATAAGATTGGGGAAGGGGGGAAAGGCGGTAGGGGTGGTTGGTTACCCCTCTTTGGGATTTTGATCCCTGAGAGGGCTGTGGTGTTTCTATATTACTTTTTCACTGTATATATCTGTAAGTATCTCTTATACGTTGTAAATATCTGCTTGTATATTGTGCATTGCTATAAATATAAAGCTTCATTTATCAACTTCCAGTGTTCTGAGTCTAGCCTGGGTTATTTCAAAAGGTGGAGGGGCAGGTAACTGCTAAACCACCACAAGGGTCATGAACTGTTAACTTCAAAAGTCATTTGGAATGGCTCTAATGTCCAGTATTAAAGAGATCATTTTCCTCTGGATTCCTGAAACTTTCCCATAAACTGAATATTGGCAGTAAGATGTAGTCTGAATAAATTATTTTTAAAAATGCGTATGATGGATATCACACCTTAAAGTTTGAATCAATTCAGATTTCTTCCCTTGATATTTGCATTTGTGATGTACTACTCTCATTTTGTCAGATAGAGTGATAAATTTAGTTTTCAATTTGTGATGTCATTGCTTACAATAGCTTTCAGCAAGGTTATGTCAAAGTTCTGAAGTAATGCACTGAAATGTTTCAGATTAAAGAAGCCTTACCTTGGAAATGTGAGTGAATAATGCTACATACCATGATGAAACTACACAAATGTTAATAGCAGTTTTCTCATGCTCATACATCACCATACCTACCATCTTCTTTCTTATTATTAGATTCACTCTTATGACATTTTACCAGCTTAAATATAAATACCAAATAACAACACATCATCCTGGTTAGGTTTCAATGACCTACATTTACTTTCGGAAAGCAGATAATCATGTGAAAGACAATAAAAATCTTTTGTTTTCAACATGCCTTCCAGATTTCCAATATATAAAACTAGAAATTCCTCTATAAAATAATGCAGTTGAACTACTATGTATGTTGAAACAGAAAATAACTTTAGTTTTAAAATATAAGCAACTGTCCAAGTGCTGTATATATTGCACATTCTTAACTTCTCTTATATAAGATACCTCTGATCATAAAAAAAAATAAATAAAAAAAATTGTGCATATTGACATCTTCTCATACTCATTAAAATATTCACACATGTGGTGGTTTTGCCCCAGCTGGGGGCCAAATGCCCACTAGAGCCACTCTATCGCTCCCTCTCTTAAATGGGCAGGGGAGAGGGGAAAATACAACAAAGGCCAGTTATAAGATAGAAGCAATTTAATAATGAAAGTAAGCAAAAGCAACAGACTGTGTGGAAGCAGGAGCAGAGAAAGATGTCAATCTCTACTTCCCATCAGCTGGATGATATTTTGGTCTTGGAAGCAGGGCTCTCCATGCTTGATGTTTACTTCTGGAGAATAGATGCCATAGACAAATCTTCCCCAAACTTTCTTCTATTACCTCGTTCTTAGATCTGAGTTGATGTCATATGTCATGGAATATCCCTTTGGCCAGTCTGGATCACCTGGTTCGGTTGTGTCCTCACCATCTTGGGGCAGGGAGATGTTGAGGAAAAAAAAAAACAAAAAAAAACATCCTGGGTGCTCAGCTTAGAAGTAGCCACAACACTGCTGCTTTATCAATGCCCAGCTACAGCACCACAAAACACAGCATTAGAGGAGAATTAATCCCAGCTCAGTCCAGTTCTAAACTACTACAACACATTAATCTAAGTATGTCAGCTCTCTCTTCTTTGTCACTACTCTTTCATCCTTAAAAGAAGGCATGAATTTGACTTCTTTCAGAGTCTAGCCTTTCAGTAAGGGATAGAGATGGACCTACTCTGTTAACAAGAAGTACTTGGGAGTCTGAATCTGGAAGTCTATTGATACAGTCATCCATGAGCTGCAGGACCTCCATTTGACTAAGACATAGACCATATTACTGAAAAAGAAGTTATTAATGAAAATCTAATACAAATCACAGTTCATATGGAAAACACTGGTGAGAGTGGGGTAAAAAGTAATGGTTTTACAAACTCACTATAATGTATCAGGTGAATGTTGTGTTAGTGATGGGGAAAACTACAATTGATCCATAGACTGTAACTTCCATGCAGGGTATTATTGTATTGTAACTATCTTTTTGTCTGTGTATTTTACTGCTGGACAAGTTTCCATTGTCTTGTGACTATATACACTATAATAACTGAAGGTTAAAGGGAAGAGATTTAGAGGAAGCAAGCAGCAAAATGGATCTCCACCCACACTGTGAAACTGGGATGTGTGCCACTGGAACCTTGGAGGGTGGAGGGAGGGTCATTGTGTAAAGTGATGAAGAGGAGGGAGGATGAAGTAACGATCCTCAAGAGTACAAGACAGAGCAAGCACAGTAGTGCTTTTACATTGCACAACCAAGGAGTGTGTTTTGCCTGTCTCTTCGCACATTCTGGCCCTACATGGCAAGATATATCTCAATATATAACAGATCTGGAGCTGCAATATGGTGCAGCAACTATTCAACCACTGTTGTCATTGCAGGGCCACAGCCTGCTAAGAGTTGGTGCCTTGCAGTCTCGGAGTCTGGACTATACTCTGCTACATGCTAACATATCATGTTTTACTGTAATAGTGACAAAAGGGATCACTGACTAATATAAAGCTGATATTTTCTCCCTGAGGCATAAAAAAAAACCTATGAAAAATCTCAATGTCTCTCCTAAGTTAATTACAGCACTGATACTTTCAACTTTCTTCCTCATTCCTCCATGTAAATTATTTCTCTAGCATTACTAAAAAAACATGTCCTCTTACAGTGTCACATCAGTCTCACGTCATTGGATACATATAAATCTTACAGTTTTCAAAGAGGTGTTCCAAGACAAGTTTCGCCATTTTACAAAGAGGGAAATTCCAGGAGGGAGTGTAAGAAAAGATCTCATACAAAGTCATAATTGGAGTCTTCATCTGGAGTGTTCACATCTCTGTTCTCCACTAAGTATATCTTATTCCTTTCTCCTATTTATCCTATCTTTCCTTAAAATATAATTTTAAGAAACAAAACCTGGATGACAATTTTAAATCATTCAGGGTTTTTTTTTTCCAACTATATTTATTTCCATCACAAATTATACTCATTGCAATTAGAATGTTATCAGTTATATCCTATTGTAGTAGAATGCTTATTTTTTTGTTTATTTTTTTGCAGTAAATGCTGACTACTTCCTAAAGATGATCAATTCCCTCTAGAAAGGAATAGGAAGTCAACATCCTGTGAACTTCCTATGAACTTTATTCCTGATAAAGACAAACAATAGTCAGAAAACACTCAACACAAAGATGAATTGAGCCACTGATTGTAATCTTTGAATTTCTTGCCCCGTAATTTTGATGAGGTAACTTATACTTGTCTGATAGCAAACTCCAAAGGGAATCTTCTATCTGCTCTGATATTGGCTTTGAATAGAAAGCTTTTTGTTCCTATTAAGCTCAGCTTTCACCTGTCAGACACATATTTTTTAAATATTTATGGGCTTCATTGTTCTGTTAAGTAAAAGGCATTCTTATTAATATTTGGACATAATTTAAAACATATTTCATAACTACAACTGTTAAATATTTATGACTTACACTCATTATTTTAAAATCACTTCGCACATACACATTTTTAAAATTACTAGTAAAGAGAGTTTGGACAGACCTTGATTTTATTGTCCTGTACTTCTAGAAGTTTACTTTTCACATATTTCTGTGTTAATATCCTAAGGGTCTTGTCAACTTGTTTGTTTGTTTTGTTTGTTTGTGTTTTAAAAGACATGAATATTACAATGACTGCCCTTTTTACCCATCATGTACAAGACTACTGTCACATAGATAAGTCGTGGGAGCTTCTTATCTAGATAAACATTCAGGGAGTTGTCCTGTTTATGGGCTACAGAGGCCTGTTTAGGCCTATGGGTGACAGAGGCACTAGAAGGGAAGAGGAGCATTGGGGATTGTAGATTAGTTTGGGTTGGGGGATGGTTTAAGAAGGCTGTTATGTATAATGTATATGTTCTGTAATTTTCTGTACCTTTTCTAAGTATAATTCTGAATTTCTTTCCATTTCATCAAAAATGTTTAAAAAATTACTTCTTATGGGGGTGTAAAATTATTCTGTCTGCTCTTTAAACCACATAAAATCTGCATCTAGGTACAACATGATCTAGTTGAAGTTTCACCTTTTCTACTTGAAGATGAAGTTTCCCCTTTTCTACTTGAATATTAAGTTTCCCCTGGAAAAGGGGAAACATAGCCTCCACTTTCAATAAGGGTAGGAAGGAGGAGCCAGGGAACTACAGGCCAGTCAGTCTCCTCTCTGTGTTCAGTGAGATCATGGAGCATATCCCCCTGGAGGCACTCCTGAGACAGGAGAATAACAAAGAGGTAATTGGGTCCAATCAGCATGGCTTTACCAAGGCAGATACTCCCTGACAAACCTGGTGGCCTTCTATGAACAGGTCACAACATTAATAGATGAGGGGTGAGAAACTGGTGTTATTTATCTGGACCTGAGCAAAGCCTTTGACACTGTCCCACACCATATCCTGCTCTCCAAGCTGGTGAAACATGGGTTTGATGGGTGGACCACCAGATGGATAAAGAACTGGCTTGAGGGCCGCACCCAAAGAGTGACTGTCAATGGGTCCATGTCCAAGTGAGGGCCAGTGACAAGCCTCAGGGATCAGTGCTGGGACCGGTCTTCTTCGACAGCTTTGTGAGCAACATGGACAAAGACATCGAGTGTACCCTCAGCAAATTTGCGATGACACCAAGTTATGGAGTGCAGCAGACATGCTGGAGGGCAGGGATGCCATCCAGAGGGACCTGGACAGGCTGGAGAGGTGGGCACAAGCCAACCTCATGAGATTCAACAAGGCCAAGAGCAAAGTCCTGCATCTGAGTGGAGGCAATCCCAAGCATACATTACAGGCTGGGCAGTGACTGGCTGGAGAGCAGGGACTTGGGAGTGCTGGTGGGTGAGAAGCTCAACATGAGTCAGCAGGGGTCACTTGCAGCCTAGAAAGTCAACCAGATCCCGGGCTGCATCAGGAGAAGTGTGGCCAGCAGGTTGAGGGAGGTGATTCCCTCTACTCCGCCCTGGTGAGAACTCACCTGGAGTACTGCTTCCAGCTTTGGAACCCCTATTACAAGAGGGATTTGGATGTGCTGGAGCATGTCCAGAGAAGTGCCACAAGGATGATCAGAGGGCTGCAGCACCTCTCCTATGAGGAGAGCTTGAAAGAGTTGGGGCTGTTCAGTCTGGAGAAGAGGAGGTTCCCAGGTGACCTTATTGGGACCTTCCAGTATCTGAAGAGGCCTACAAAAAAGATGGGGAGGGACTTTTTAGGCTATCAGATAGTGACAGGATTAGGGGCAATGGAGCAAAGCTGAAGGTGGGGAGATTCAGATTGGACATGAGGAGGGAATTCTTCACCGTGAGTGGCAAGACCCTGGAATGGGTTGCCCAGGGAGTGGTTGGGGCCACATCCCTAAAGGTGTTTAAGGCCAGGCTGGATGAGGCTCTGGGCAGCCTGATCTAAGGTAGAGTGTCCCTGGATATGGCAGGGGGGTTTGAACCAGATGATCCTTGTGATCCCTTCCAACCCTGACTGATTCTATGATTCTGTTCTCTGATTCTATGATGCTATTCATTGCAGAAGGGGTGGACAAGATGATATTTAATGGTCCCTTCCAACCCAAAGCATTCTATAATTCCACTGTTTTGGTTTGTGGAGAAGGGGAATCTATTGAAGTAAGTGCAAAAATGTATGGAGGTAGTTACAAAGTTTAGATACTCATGAATACATATCGACAGTAACTCAGTGTCCTCAAATAGGCAGTGTGCACTGCAGTTATGAGGTAGAACTGATTGCAGCAAAAGATAATCAAACTTCATGATGACTCACATCAGTATCTAGATACATATTCTGTTTTAGGATATCCTCATTTCTGTCGGTGGTAACTCTTTTTAATACTAATACTCAGTAATTCATGATTAATTTTTGCCACAGGCTGAGGTTTAATCTGCTGCTATTCATAACATCCTGCCTCATGCTAGCTTCAAAATGAAACTGTTGGCTGAAGCAAAGTATTATGGGGCTGGAAGTTCAGATTGTAACATGAAAAGTTGCCTGTTCTTGTTGCTGCTTTTGGATTCTGAGTTTTTGGATGTTAGCTCTGTTCTGTTGTGACAACAGCCAGAGGAGGAAGGACATAGGATTTTATCTCACTTGTTATTGCTTGCTGCTCCTTTCTGTTAGGCTTTTTTTGCACATATGCTCAGGTAATTTTGCATTGTATTATTATTATCTCATTTACTCAGAAAACTCATCTCAATTCTTTATGTCAACCCAGAATTTTTTGTGTGTGTTACTTTCCCTCACTTTTGTGTTGGTGGAAACAGGCAAGTTCTATTTAATCTGTTACAATTGTGTCTGCTAGAGGTTACTATATTTCTGTTTTAAATTTAGGAAGGCAAATGGCTAAAAAGGTAAGTAATTACATGTTTGTTCTGTGAGGGTACATACTGGTTTGAACCACATGGCACATGTGTGTGTCTTTGTATGTATACACATATATATGTACATATATATATGCTTGTGTGTATTCCCCACTATCAAAATCATGAATTTACAACTCCTATATTTATGGCTGTGCAGGATTACATCCCTGGAAAGGAGGGACTGGTCACCCTCTGGCTTTTGTGGTCATTGAGTGAGTGACATAATTTTTGCCTGTTACAGGATTTGAACAAGTATTCTTTTCTCTTCTGTTCTCTACATATACTAGTGTAATCTGATGCCTTTGTATCAGGACAGTTAAATATTCTTTGTAAATCAACTGAAAACTCTCCCTCTGCCTTTTTTCCCCCCTCCTTTTCTTATCTCCTGGTAAGGAGAAAGGAGACAGGAAGGGGAGTAGTTGGGGTGGAGTGGAGGAGTTTAGCCGTTGCGCTAAACCATTACAAGATGCAATGGGAGAACAGGATCCATCTCCAACTTAGGATCTCTTGTTTCAAACTCCATACTTTTAAAAGATGCTCATGATAATACTTACCAAGACGGTTCTCTCTGCAACATAGCAACTCTTCACCAAGTCCTGATTAATTAGCACAGAAGCATGTGTCTGTTTCTTTCAGACCCCTCCTCCAAACAAGACCATAGTAGATCATTATCTGGAGTGTCATCCAATCAAGTTTTTAATATCTATAAAAGAAACATTGTTTTCAGCTCAATTTCTGCAAATTCTCTAAGACACTGGAATTTCAGATTATGCAGAATTTACTTTGAGTTCCTGTGATGGGTTTATAGATTAGTACTTATAGATAAACAAAGTTTTATTTAAAAGCAAATGTATAGTAATGGATCAAACTTTTATTTTAAAGCAATTGATAAATAGGTGTCCTCTCAATTGTTAGATAAAAAAAAAATCTTAAATTTCGTATCTGAATCTATTTGACTTCACAGTGAAACCTGTGAACTGGAATGTATCTTCTTCTAATTTACAAAAGAGGGAAATATTATGGTGTAAACATCTGTTTATAGTTGTTGTTGTTTCTCTTTTTCCCCTTTTTTTTAAATGCACATTTTTTGTAATCCCTTCTGCTTTTTTGTTATAAGACACTTCTCAATGTTGTTTACAATTAGATACATTAATCTGCAACATATGTTTGCAAGGCTTAATATATTTAATTGCATTAGCATTATACTGACAAGCCAGGAAATAGAAACTGGTGATTAAATCAATGGCATACATAAAGTTAACAGAATGTAACAGAAGCATTACAGTTGTTTTAATTGAGATTTAATAAAAAAGAAAAAGAAGGATAGGTAACGGATATTCAGAAGCTGCTTGTAACAAAAAAATATATCCCTGACTTTGTACTCCTTCTTGCCAACTTGGTGTTCATTGTAGGAATTCCTTTGTTAGCCTTTCCTCAGAATACTGAGGGACTTGTGCAAGGATGTTTTGGGTTTAGTGGAACAAAAACCATGGGTAGCATAGATGGAGCTAAACGTAAGGAAATTATTATCATCTTAAATCAGGTTCTGAATTTTCACTTGCATTTTTTGAGTTTAATAAGACCACAACTATATTATAAGCAACACAAAGCAAAATATGGGCTAACAATATTTTTTAAAAATCCAAACCTTTTAACCTCCAATTTACAAATATCATATGTCTTTCTAAATTACATGCTTGTCCTAAATGCTTTGAAATTGAACAAGCTGAACAAAATACAGACTTCACAGAATTATAGGATGGTCTGAGTTGGAAGTGACCTCTGAAAGTCATCTAGTCCAACCCACTCTGCATTAAGCATGGGCATCCTCAACTAGATCAGATTTCCCTGAGCCCTGTCAAGTCTCACTTTGAATGTCCCTCAGGATGGGGCCCCAACTACTTTCCAGGACATCCTGTTCCAGTGTTCCACAATTCTGCCACCCTCATGGTAAAGAACGTGTTCCTATCGTCCAACCCAAATCTGCTCTTATCTAGTTAGAAGCCATTGCCCTTTGTTGTATCACTGCAGTCTCTCTCCATCCTTCTTGTATGCTCTCTTCAGGTACTGGAAGACTATTATAAGCTTTCCCTGGATCCTTCTCTTTTCCAGACTGAACAATCCCCAACTCCCTCAGCCTGTCTTTGTAGCAGAGGTCCTCCAATCCCCTGATCATTTTTGTGGCCCTCCTCTAGACCCACTTCTTCGGGTCCATGTTCATCCTGTATTGGAGGGCTCCAGACCTGGACACGGTACTCCAGGTGAAATCTCACCAGAGTAAAGTGCAGAAGCACGTCTCTAGATCTGCTGGCCAAACATCTTTTGATGTAGCCCAGGACACGATTTGCCTTCTGGGCTGCAAGCACATATTGCTTTCTCAAGTCCAGCTTCTTGTCCATCATCAGCCCCATGACCTTTTCTGCAAGGCTGATTTCTATCACTTCATCTCCTAGTCTGTATTGATAGTGAGGATTGTTCCAGCCCAGGTGCAGAACCTTGCACTCATCCTTGTTGAACCTCATGAAAGTCACCTGGGCCCACCTCTTCACTTCGTCCAGGTCCCTCTGGATGACATCATATTCCTCTAGCATATCAACAACACCACTGAGCTTGGTGTGATCTGCAGACTTGCTGATGATGCACTTGATCTCACTTCCTATATCACTGATAAAATTAGTTAACAGTGCAAGTCCCAGTATGGACTCCTGAGGGACACTGACTGTCGCTTGCTCTTCATCTGGACTTCAAGCCATTGAGCACTACCCTCTAGATGCAACTATCCACCGAATTCCTAACACACTGACCAGTAGACCCATCAAGTCCTTATTTCTCCAACTTTGCTATCTCTGTTATTCTCTTAGAAAGCAATGCAGGCTTCTAAAATAAAGGTATGTTGAAAAATAATCTGCAGTGCTCTAGATGATATACCAAGCAAAATAAGCAGTACTGTTTTTGATACTTGAACTGTCTTGTCTTCAATTGTCTCAGATGTCTGCATAGCCCTGCATGTTTTATGTACTACATAGACATATCTGGCCAGAAGACAAATGAAGATCAAAATCTATTTTCAGTGAAATATGTTAAGGTTTCATGGGGAGGGGGGGGGAAGGTTGAGGGGGGAGGGGAGTAAAGAAAAATAATGGGAAAAAAAGTATTTCTAAAAAAGTATTATTAAAAATAATAATTTCTAAAAAAATTCTAGTTACAATTTTTTTGAAATGCTGTCTTACATGATGAAGACATTTAGCAATTTTGATTAGTACCTTTGAGCAATTAAATTCTATAAGCTGGACACTCAGAGTTTGAAAATGAAGCAATTTTCAGACTTAGGTAGACAGAGAGCCAGGTTTAGTAATGAAAAACTGAGCCATGCAGCTTTTCTGTTCCATATGCTTCCCTGACACTTAATCCTATTTCTTGACTGGTTGCTTTGTTACTATTACTTTCTTCTTCCCATCATTAATTTAATTTAGAAAAACAAGTGGTTTATATTGAAATCTTTGATGAAATTGGTCCCACACTGAAAAAAATATTCCATATGTCAAAATCATTCTTTCACAACTAGTAATAAGTACAAAGCACATACAGCCACATAAAAATAATTTTGTGAGCAGAAGATTCTGCAATAACTTTAATTTGACATTTCACTCTTCTCCCCTCTTTGACAGGACTATGGAGAAAAGTGTAAAGATTACTGTGCTGGTTTGAGGCTATTAGTAATATTCTAATGAGAGAAATTTGATTATTGGTTGTAAAAAGAAAATTATGATGGAGTCTATGTCGTTCAGTGGCTTGCTGAAGGGGATAAAATGCCAAAGTATAAATGATTTGTTCCTCTTTTCTCTGGGATGCTTCCTCTATCACTTCACCTTTGCTGCTCTCTAATGTCTCCGCTAACCTTGACTAACAGATAAGAAGTAAGCTTTGCTGTCTGGGAGAGAGAGAGGATGGCTTTGAGCCCCTTCTGGGCTTCTTTTGTTTGTCCAGGAGTGAGTTTGGATTTTTTTATTGTTTCCAAATTGTATATAATTGTAAATATATAGTGTATATATGCTTGCAAATTTAGCTTTGATGTTAATATAGCTTTAATTTATTTCCAAGCCAACTTAGCTGGTCTGGTAAATTTCAGTCATGCGTGCGTGTGTGTGTGTGTGTGTGTCTGTATGTGTTCCTTGACCCACCATAGTTATAAACAGAACTTTCATTATAGTTTCATTTCTTACAAAGTATTAGTGAGGCAGGAGGAAAGAAAACAACATAATGATTGCAAATACAGTTTTATTTCTTTGCCAGAACTTTTTAGCAGTAAAGTCTGCATTGTGTATCTGGTTTTAGGAAAGTGAATGCTCTGATTATTTAGAAAGAAATTTATGTTTATAAATAATTTAAAACATGGCAGTCATGACTTGAAAATTCAAGGGCAGTGTAATAATAATGCAATTTGAACTGATTCCTATTTAATCTTCAAAATCATAATTAAACTTCTCAGCAGAACATTAAAATATGAATCTTATAATGTCAAGAAAATATTACAGCTAGTAGGATTATTTTTTCTGAGTTCAGAAAGATGAATTATGCCTTACATATCTATTTTAAGCAAATGAATTTTATATTAATTTTCATGGGAGAATAAATAGACTCTGAATGCTACGTATTTGTGCCACATTTCTTTCCCTGTATACATCAATTCATTGTATCATTTTAGGTATAGACTAGAACACATGTAAAACAGAAGTCTTACAAATTCATAAATGCATAGTAGAGAGGGCTATAAAAAAGACTAAAGCTGTCTAGGGGGAATGGAGAAAAACTAGAAGTAGGCAGATTCTGATCGGATGTTAGGAAGAAGCTATTCAGCATGAGGGTGGTGAGACACTGGAAGATATTGCCCAGGGAGGTGATAGAAGCCCCATCTCTAGAGGTGATTAAGGCCAGTCTGGATGGGCTTCTGCAAAATGTCCCTGCCCATGGCAGGGGAGTTGGAAGCAAATGATATTTGAGGTGCCTTTCAGCCCTGACCATTCTATGATTCCATGGTTTTTGGGCTTTTTTTTTTTTTTAAAGTACCAGGCAGAACTATCTTGGATTAAAAATGCTGTGGCCAGAAGGAACAGGGAAGTGATTGCTGGAGTGACGAAGGGGATAGCTTCTTCTTCCTGGTGGCAGCAAGAGGACTAGAGGAAAGGGATACAAGATGCACCAGAGGAGGTTTAGTCCTGATATTATAGAGCCTGGGAAGTTCTAGAAACCTCTCAATGGCTCTCAAGACAGCTCCAACACTGCCACAAAGGAACCAAGGGATTATTGCTAAATTCTGCTCCACCACTGTGAGTAGAACAGACTTTGCCTAGGACTCCAGGCTGCCTATTTACAAGTGGGGCAGTCCATTTTGTGGCTAAACCTTTTCCAATTTTCTGATTCTCCTCAATTAATGAATTGCCCATAAGCATCCTTGTGAAGATTTTTCCCAACTGAATTAGAACCCAAATTTTACTAGTTTATATATAGTTTGTGGGTGGGGCTTTTCAGAAATAAAAAAACCCACATATTTTTATAATTCTTGCATCATTAATCGCTCCAACTAATTCATTATGCCAATGTGATCTCAAAAATTAAAAATAATAAAACCAAGAAAATTTCCTTCCCTTGATATTTCATGCTTTATAATATAAATATCTGAGAATGTCAATAACCTGTATGCTTTTTTATTAATCACAAATCATTAAGTTCAATTTGATCTTCCTTTAAAAAGAAAACAAAAGCCATTATTTTTACAATTCAGGAATTACAGAATGCTAGTGGTTGGAAGGGACTTCAGAAATCAAGTCCAATCTCCCTACCAAATCAGGAACATCTAAGACAGGCTGCACAGGAATGAGTATCTTTTTACTACCTTTTTTGAAGGCTACTGACAATGAGACTGAAATAAATGAAAAAAAAATAATATGTATGAAACATTAAAAAAAAAATAAAGGCAATTAAATTGTAGCTGTGCTTCAGTCAATTGGAAGATAAACTCCAATGCCCCAATATGTTTGCAGTTCATTATTGTTGTAGTCAGGGTCTGGCGTTCTGAAGGTATCGCGATGTATGGAAAGCCTAGGGACCCTCCCTATAGCCAATAGCCTTGAGTTAGGACGCAAGCAGACGGAAGTGATGTTTTGTAGACTAAAAAAAGCATTGCCACGTTTCAATAAATGCCATTCGTTATCCATCACATTGATGTCTGTAGCTGATGGTCCGAACAGCCTGGGTTTGGCTGTCGTGTTGCCCTTGAACCAGGTCGTCACGCCTCCCGAGTGAGGCAACAAGTGGTGCCCGCTTAAGTCCATTAAACTAGATCTTCAGAATAACATTAATGAAAGCTGTGAGTTTCTACTTACAGGATTACATCATTGGACGCCCTTGTAACCCATACACCCTGGTGGTAGGAGAGGAGGACAAGCCGGCAACCGTCCCATCTCCATCTCCGCCTGGGAGTCCCACATTAGAGGCGTCCAAACAAATACAACATGGCCCCCGCAAGAGAGGGCTGTGATGTTTCTGTGTCATTTGTTAAAAGTCAACTAAGAGAAGGTTAACATCATGTTGGTGGAACACCGAAACTACTCTAAGAATGCATTCGTTTAAAGCTATCCTTAGCTATCCTCTATCTACCTGTGACTCAATGTGCCTCATGTATGTTATCGTGGTACCATGAACTTTTTTATTTTATTTAAGTCTATTTAAGTCTATTTAAGTAATTTAAGACTATTTTTTACTCAGTGTTATTATCAGTTAGCCTAATTACCATTTGCTTAGAGTGCCTTTTAAGATTTTTATATTTTAGTTTTAAGTGTGATTTAAGTAAGATTTAAGTAAGCAATAGTTACACCATAGTTATAAGTTAAGATGCATAGTTAAGTTTTTGATAAGTATTTTTTAAGATAGTTATAGAGCATGAAGTAAGGATAAGATATTTTAGGAATAAGGATAAGGTACTTCAGTTAATTCAGTTATGCATTTAGTGTATTTTTATAGCTAAGATTACCATGTATGCGCTCTTTTTAGATTGTTACACTTTAGTCAATTTAGTTATGCATAGGGAGGGGGGAAATGCTGTAGCAGGGTCTGACGTTCTGAAGGTATTGCGATGTACGGAAAGCCTAGGGACCCTCCCTATAGCCAATAGCCTTGAGTTAGGACGTAAGCAGACGGAGGTGATGTTTTGTAGACTATAAAAAGCATTGCCAGGTTTCAATAAACGCCATTCGTTATCCATCACATTGATGTCTGTAGCTGATGGTCCGAACAGCCTGGGTTTGGCTGTCGTGTTGCCCTTGAACCAGGTCGTCATGCCTGCCGAGTGAGGCAACAATTATTAAAAAAAAAAAAAAGTATCTAAATGTGTTTTTTACAATTAAACTTAAAATATGCAGATAAATTTTCAATTCTGTTTCTTGAATGAGATTTTTATGTACAATTTGTTCCTGCTTTCAGCGTCAGTCTATTTATTGTTATGCAAAAGATGTTCATCTGGAATCATTGGTACAAGTTCTAGCTGAAAAGTTCTTATCAGTTTTTTGTTTGAGTACAACAGACTGCAATCATCTTACTTTACTCTTTCTAATTAAAAAGGGCAGTAAAATAATAAAAGTCTTGCTGAACTGGAGAAGAAAATACAGTAAGTTTGTATTTTAAAATGTACAGCAAAAGATATGGCATATATGCCTTATCACCTAATACAGATACAGGATATGTGAGAATTCCTCCAAAACCTCCCCCCCCAACCAAACTACACCATCAGACCCCCAGCGCTCATTTTCTCCCCTCCCCTATTGTCTCCCAATTACACCCCAAGAAGGCCAAAATTTGCTGTGGCAGCAGCTTTGAAGGCTGTGGCCTACAGGGTGATTTGGTTGAGGATTATTCAGCCAAGGCAGGGATTATAAAAATAGAGTTACTTTTAGTTCCCCAAAACCCCCACCTCCAAACTATATACAGAATTAGTTAAAGTTTATTTATAGGCACTAATTCGGTTGGGAAATCTTCAAAGGATGCTTATGGGAAAGTTTAGTGAATTAGAAAAGTCAGAAAATGGAAAAGGCTAAGCTGCAACACAGATTTATTACACTTATAAATTAGGCTGAGCAGAGAATCTAAGTGAAACAGCTTTTACTCACAGAGATGAGGTAGGAATTTAGTGATTATCCCCTGATGAATTTCTCTGCCAGCAGCCTCTGGAACTGCAAGTTATATCCATGTTGCAGATCCATGTGGCAAAAGTCTGAGTGTCACAGCATCCACGAGACAAAGATTCATGGAGTAGTACTGCTCCATGGCACAGGGGAAAGCCAAACTGCTAATGTCTTCTCCAGTTGGGAGTAGCAAGCATGAAGTCAAGCTGCACAGTGTGGTCCAACAGAAGCTTGGTCCAGGTGCTGCTTGCAACTCTCTCTTGAATGGACATAAGGACCTGCTAAACTTGCAGGCTTGTACAATGCAGAAGTGGGGGGCTGTCCAAAAGTGGAAATTGTGCAAAAATGGGAGCCACACAAAAGTGGGAGCTGTAAAAAAGCAGAAATGGTCTACAAGCAGGAACACTGCAAAGCGGGAATGCTACAAAGGTGTGAACTCTGTAAAGGTGGGGCTGTTTTCCTCTATTTAATATTTTCCTAGTCAATGTGTCCACTTGCCATATATACTGTGCACAAAGAATCCATTCAACCACCAGCCAGTTTCAGCATGGGCTTCCACACAAGTCAGTACATGTGTGAAAAGGTGCCTTTTGCTGTTCCCTTTTGTTCCAGTTTGGAGCACAAGCATATCCAGCTCTGGAGAACAGAATCGACTACTACCCCTTTTCAGGAGTAAGAATGAGGGCACTGAACACTGATTGGATATTTAGAGAGAAATTCTATTTGTAAGAGTGTGTATATATATATATATATATATATATATATATTAACAGCAATCAGGTAAGGGAAGTATAAAATCCACTACACCCAAACTGGGCTTCTAGAATCCTCCACCCCTTTCACCCCTTCACCCCCAGTCAGCCTGTAAGGTAGGCTGAAGCTGCGCCCTCAACCCCAGCTGGGCCTACAAGGCCTCAGTGACTCATCAGCTCCCCCATGAACTATAAGAGCGCATGCTGCTTGGAGAAGTGAGTGGGGGGAGAAAGACAGGAAGGAAAAGGAGAAAGAAGTGCAGTCAGGCACTATCTTTTAAGCTGTGGAACCAAAAAGGGAACAGAATAACAATATTATAATATCTTGGGATGAGCATGTCCCTATGGTTTGTTTAAGCGGGATCTAGGATCCCTTAAACTACCACACCCCTTCAAGCCCATTATGGGGGGAAAGCAGTTTTTCACACCTTCTTCTTTCCCTATTCAAACCTCTGGAGATAAGGGAGAGGTGGGGAAAGAAGGAATTTGGAGTGCCCCATGACACAGGGTACTCCTATATAGTTATCTAGTTTACCCAGATAAGGATCCCTCCAGAGAATTAAAAGGAAAAGGGAGAAAAATGACCAAACTCTTGCCCACCTACAAAGTATTTGCAGGATTAAGGGATTGAATAACAAACATTGCAATATCTGGGGTCATCCAGCTTGTACCCTGGGATGGATTTTGGTCTTTGTAGTTTTTTAGGAAATCTGAAACTGTGACAGTTCTGAAACTTATGGTGATAGGAACAATGTTATTCTATTCACATCACATTGGAATACATCCCATAAAATTTGCCTTAGTGATTTAATCTATAATACCCACTTGCAAACCTTTCATAGATAATGTCTCATTAGTTTAACTGCTGTTACCTCTGTTATTTATGTGTTTGTGCTCTTTCATGAACCTTTCTTTAAAGTAATTAAAAAATACTTGATTTGATCATGAGTAGAAAGATTTTCTCAAATTCTTCAGAGTCCTCATTGCTCTAGACCTCTTTGATCTATCAAAGAAAGATCAGTCCATTGTGTTTTGGATCTGATGGATGATTTTCAATGGCTGCATTTAATTTTTTATTTTCTTTCTGTAATTTTCTGTTTTGTTAGGTTTTTCAGTTGATCTGTGAATGACAAATAATTTCTCAGAACAGAATGTTAATAATTCCCAGAAAAATAGAGTGGAATCCTTTGCCTGCTGAATGACAATAATAATATTACTAGAAAACTGCAAACTACCCACTTAAGATCCCTAATTTCCACTAATTTTAAGATATAGAGAATAAAATACATTAAAGTGAAAATAATAATTAGAATGGAAGTCATTTAAAACATTTGCAAAGTGCTATAGAAAGAAATCATAATTATTTTAAAAGTGCAGAAATTTGATAGTGAGGGAATCCTCTATTGAACATGTGAGTCACCTTGTGATCATGATGATTATGTTTAGAACTGTCATGGTTTGAGGCATTCCAGGTTATCTCAGAGTTCTCAAGAAAACCAATATCTGTCCCAGGGAACAAACTGGTCACCCTCGGATATCCTAATTGTGTTATTTAATCACATAATCCAGCAAACACTTTAAAAGTAAGCAGCAAGGTCAATTCCTTCTCTTTTCTCCCTGCCTTTCCAGCTTTTCCAGAGGGATTTTATCTGGGTAACTAGGTAACTATGTAGGAAGTATCCTGCAGACCAGTGGCCTTCAAGGCCACAGGCCTGAAGTCAATCCGGCTTGTTTGAGGCCTAAATGGGAAACAACAGGGGGTTGGAGAAAATGAGCAATAGGGTTTTGGTGGTGGTTTTTGGTTTGGTTGGGGAGAAGGTTTTGGGGGGAATTCTCATGTATCTTGTATCTGTATTAGGTGTTAAGCATTCATATATGCCGTATCTTTTCTTCATATCTTTAAATACTACCTCTCTGTATTTTAATCTCAAATTCACTGAGAGTGTTATTATTTTACTGCCCTTTTTCCTTAGAAAAAGAGTAAAGTAAGATGATCTCAGTCTATGGTGCTCTCACACAAAAATAGAATAGAATCTATGACAAGAACTGAGAAGTGTCTCAACAAAGATAAGATTGTCCTGAACAACCTGTTTGATGTGTCTTCTCTGCCCATGGAGACAGCAACTGTGGTGGACAGTGGATGGCAAAGAGGGCCAGAGGCCATTCAGATGCTGACCCTTGCAAACACATAGGAAAACTCCCTGGAAGTCACCCCTGAAATGTGACAAAGGTATGAGCCAGGTGGAGTTACGATAAATGAACGACAAGGAGCATAAAATTCCTGAGTTATGCCTGCTTAAGAATCACAGAATCACAGAATGTCAGGGGCTGGAAGAGACCTCAAAAGATCATCCAGTCCACTCCCCCTGCCAGAGCTGGATCACCTATACCAGATCACACAGAAACCTGTCCAGATGGGTTTTGAATATCTCCAGAGGAGAGTCCACAACTCCCATGGGCAACCTGTTCCAGTGTTCTGTCACCCTCACAGTGAAAAAATTCCTCCTTATGTTTAAATGAAACTTCCTATGCCTCAGCTTCCACCCATTGCCCCTTGTCCTGTCATCGAGCATCACCAAGAAGAGCCTGGTTCCATTCTCCCGGCACTCACCCTTTACATATTTATAAACTTTGATGAGACAATGCATCACTGAAAACACTACAAAATAGAGCAATGCAACCCAGGACATAAAAAGCTGAAATAATGTCAGCTGTAGTGACAGCAGAACACCCTCTTCAGCAACCTGCCCAGGAATATCCCTCCCCTCCTCTCTGCCTATGAAAGAACCTTAGGGTGGTAATTATGGCTCTCCATCTCTCCCACTGTCTCTCCATTTTTCTCTCTCCCTCTCTCTCTCTTTTATTTTCCTTATTTCTCTGTTTTGTCTGCAAGAAATAAGTAGCCTCGCTTTGATATACAAACACATTCATGCCTTAATTTCAGTCATGGGAGTGTTCAACAGTACCACATCTCCTTCCCAACTTCCGCATTGAAAGAGATAGCATGTTTTTTACCAAGATGAACCAGTGTAAAAGGATCATTCTCTGAAGGAAAACATCTTTTAAAAAGTCACCATGTGAAAGAGAGAAAAAAGAAAAAAACCACAACAACAACAAAAACCACACATTTGATTAGTTATTTTGGCAGAATTTTCTTCACATATAAAAGTTAAAATTTTGAATGCAAGGTTAAAAGTCACATGTAAATAATTGTTATTAAATAAAATATTTATTTATCATAAGAAATATAGCAATTCATAATCTTGGAAAAAACCAATGGGGAAACCATGCATGAAAGGACAAAATGTCTTATAATAAGCACAAATGAGTGTGGCTGTTAGAACAATCAGTTACTAATTTTGCTTAATATCTTTATGCTATCCCTGCCATCATAAATGAACAGTCATTCTCATTGGGAGTATATAGGATAACTAAGCATAAAGTATAGGTGAATACTCTGTCCATAGATTTTGAAATGAGAGTGCATATATTTGATAATTTTATAAACTATAGTTGCATTTTAATAAAATTATTTATATAGAAATGATATTATAATGTAATAGCAAAGTTTTTCTGGCACCCATTAAAGACACAATTTTCCTCACAATAAATGATCTTATGTAACAACTGATACTTGTGTCAAATTAGTTCATGAGCTATTGCTCGAACACAGTTGCAGCATGGCATGCAACATCCATGTTCAACCCACTATGAAGAGGTATCAGTGATGGCGTAATGATAAACCACTGTAATATTTGAGGGGTTTTTTTTAATGCAACCAATTTCTTAATTGTCTTCACATGTTATAGCATAATTTAGCAATGAAGGTTTCCATCATGCTCACTCTTTTAGAGTGTTATCATGGGAAAATGATAGCTACAAGCTTGAATTTTTGGACATTAACGTTCAAAAAGGTCTTCTCATGAGATCTAAACACAGCATTCAAAAAAATTATACCTTCCAATAGCTTGCAGGTGCAGAGACCATCTGCACAGAAAAATTCACTGGCTGTGGGCCATTTTGGTGTTGCAATACAATGTCTGTCACTAAATTACAATGTCATGTACATAATATATTTTTCCTGCATTTATAAACTTTAATTGCCTTTTTTATTTTATATGGTAATATTTTACAAGTAAACAAAATCATAAGAACAGGTAGTGTTAAACAATCAAGTTGGATTACTCGTAGTGGTACAATATGTAAATTTGGCTTATTTGCAACTTTACAGATAAAACCCAGGATGTATAAAGCTCTAAGGGTTAGAACATAATGTATTCAGTGTTCATTTGCTCAAAGAATAATAATTGTCCTAAGAAGACAAACAAACAATAGCTCAAATAAACAAATAATTACAAAACCCAGACTGTTCTCCATACTGTCAAAGTTGCCTGTTGTGCAGAACAATTTTGTGTGAGTAAATCCCCAAACTATAACAGAACTTATATTGTCACAAGAACCAGATGTCCTAATGGTACAAATTCAACTTCCATGTAACTCCTCAGAAGATGGTACAGTTCCACTAGGGTCAATACAGTCACTGAGTTCAACTATGAAAACTTACTCACTCTTTCACATTACCATACGTAAATCACAAAGTGTATGCATCTCTTATTTTTCAGTAAATATTATCAAATAGACAAGGCATTTTGTTTCTTTTCTATAATAAACAAGGACAGACGACCATATCCAAGGCTGCATCATGAGACATGTAGTCAGCAGGTCGAGGGAGGCAATTCTCTCCCTCTACTCATTTGGAGTAATGAGTCTAGTTCTGGAGCTCCTATTACAAGAAGGATATGGACATGCTGGAGTGTGTCCAGAGAAGAGACATGAGGATGATCAGAAAACAGGAGCACCTCTCCTGTGGGGACAAACTGAGTTGGGACTCTTCGGTCTGGAGAGGAGAAGGCTCTGAAGAAACCTTATTGTGGCCTTCCAGAATCTGAAGGAGCATGCAACAAAGCTGGTGAGTGACTTTTTAGGATGCTGGGTAGTGGAGGAAGAGGAATGGAGCAAAACTAGAAGTGGATGGATTCAGATTGGATGTGAGGAGGAAGTTCTTCACCATGAGGATAATGAAACACTGGAACAGGTTGCTCAAAGAGGTGGTGGATGTGGTACTTGAGGATATGGTTTAAGGGTGAGCTTTGTAGAGTAGGGATAACAGGCGGACTTGATGTTCCTGGGGGTCTTTCCCTAATGGAATATTTTTGTGATTCTGTGATTCTCTAGTGGAAGTCCCATCCCTGGAGGTTTTTAATGCCAGGCTGGATGAGGCTATGAGCAACCTGATGTGGTGTGAGGTGGGATTGGAGCCAGATGATCTTTGAGGTCTCTTTCAACCCTGACAATTCTATGATTATAAAAATGTGTTTATCTGAAACAGTGAAAACCTGCTTCACTCATTATTTGGTCCTGAGAAATATCCATCAATGCTGATGACTTCAATTTCTTCTCTTCTCAAAATCAGCATTTATCTTAGCCTCGAACTAATGTACACTGATTAAAGTTAAACACTTTGCCAAGACGTATGCAGCTATGTAGATATTTCTGCCCATATATACCTAAATTAAAGCTATAGGTTGCCACTTTAATACTCTACCATTTTATATAACTGCCCTCACTGATAGCAGAATCTATGTATAACCAAACAATTAAACAAATGCACAAACATATAAAGAAAAAAAAAGTAAAATACTAAAGCTGTTCTTCTCAGCAGGTAATACACTGGTATGAACTGCATACTTTCATATTCTGCTCATAATCTAGAGAAAGCTCCACACATGTTCGTAAATACTCATCACAGCTGGCACACAAGGCATCAGTAGTCACAACACTGTAATCAACATTGTATCACCAGTTTCATGATCACATTTTCAAGGTTTGTAAGATTTACAAGATTAAAATTTTCTATAGATGTATTTTTGATATAAATGAATGTAGCATAAAACTTGAACTTTTTTTTTTGTTGTTTTTTTAGGACTAAAAAAATAAACCAACACACACACACATAAAAAAAGCTTTTGATTTATTTTCTGTAAGACAGCCAGTGTTCTTTTCATCTTTAGACAACAGTTTCTGCTCACAATCCTGTCTTCCTTCACTTTGAAGATTGTATAATAATGAAATGTGACAGATATTTAATCACTATTATGAAGATTTTGAAAAAAGGCTGTTCTAAAATAAAAATTTTCTGCTTTCAATTTATAAGAAACATTTTTTAAAAGAATTTCATTATTGGTTACTAATAACCAATATTTGAGTACTACAAGAGTCATTTATGTTGCCTTTATAAAAATAAGTGACCTCTTGGAGTGATAAGTTGCAATTCTCAGAAGTAAGCAGATAGGACATGTTCTAGAGAAATATAAGTGGTAAAAGTTAGAAATAAACTCTAAAGTCCCATTATAATTTTATCCTCCTTCCCTGTTTCTTGAGATCAATTGTCCAGCTAAATGATGATGCTAAGAAAGGAATTCTTGTTTATGTTCCTAGATTTCAATTCAGTAAAATAAGTAAATGGTAAAATAAATTAGATTACACTAGCATTCTTCAAATTCCTGCAGATAGATATGGTGTTTTTCATTCATTTTTCTTCATCCAATCAGTTTCAGTAATTGTACTTCTAAGGGAAACAAACAGAAGGTTTTTGGGTTTTGTTTTGTGATCTTTGTTGTTTTGGGGTTTTTTTTTTTTTTTTTTTTTTTTTTTTTTTTTTTTTTTTTTTGTTTTTGTTGTTGTTTTGTCATTGCTTTTGTTTTTTTTATAAATGTATGCTGATCTACACTGGCTGAAGGTTAAGATGTTTTGAAGTACATTTTATCATGTTCTTTATTTTCACATACAGAAAAGTTATAAATTTTTAGAGAGAGTCAACAGAAATTACTCTTTTGGGATACAATTCATATCAAAAAAGGCAGATATCAAATAATATTCCTCTTCATCCATCTGGTTAATTGTGTAGCAATTTCTATAGGACTAAGTAGGCAAGTCATGGAAAGGAGATAAAATCAACGGAAGAGAGATTCATAAAGTCTGTGGTAGGCTTTCAGCTATGTTAAACGTAAGTGAGATCAAGCATTTTTCTTTTAATTA
>VWZI01023559.1:52746-84748 GCA_013396835.1 Psilopogon haemacephalus
GGGGGATTGGGTTTTTTTATTGGTTGGTTGGTTTGAAGTTAGAGGTTTTTTTCCTGGTCAGTTGTTTTGTTTGTTTTTTGTAATTTGTAAAAGAACAAAACAAGAACTTAAAAAAATAATAAAACAATAACTATTGCAATTTTTGTTTACATGGAAAAACAAGGTATAAAGGGCAATAGATTTTCTAAGCACTTGAATAAGAACAGTATTATTTGGCCCATATATCAAACATTTAGATATCTTTAGTTAATCTCATTCATTTCCAGTAACATTTTCCCTTTGCCATAGGAATATTCCTGTGTTACTTGCCTTCTGATTTTTTCTCTGGTGTCACTCCTTTTAAATCCTGCATGATAGTGACTATTTCTTGCAATATATAAAGACAGTTTTGCTTATATCTGTATACTTTTTCTATCATTCCTTCTTTCCTGTCTTGCATTTCTCTTTTGATAGTAATAAACTGTTGGATAACTTTTGGACTCATTTATGTCTTAATCTCACAGTGGATGAAACACAAAAAATGCTCTGTGCAAATTGGAGTGGGATATATATCACTATCTATATGGCAGACACCCACAGTTAGGTATTGGAATTTGCCTTAATTTTGTTACTTTAAGCTCTTGCCATAATAGGAAGGACTGACGGCCTTCCTATTAACACCTTCTATGTAATAGCCCACTAAATTAAAAAATAGCTTAAGTATTCACACAGAACTAAAATCTTCAAGATAATAAAAATTAAGACTCCTTTGAAACAGAATGTGAAACAATTTCTCATATGATGTCTCTAATTTTCTAAACATATTTTGCATGTCTGAGGTGGATTTTGCTGGATCTATTCCTGAGTGTGTTGTGGACAAGGACTCCACACATGGTACTTAAGTGAAAAGAAGCTTTAAAGTTCCAAAAGAAAAGACAAACTCATATGAAACTCTGTATTAGGATGGACGTTACTTGCTGCAAAGGTACAGTTCAAAAGGAATCTGTTATTCAGCTATGCCACTTTGGATATATGTCTAGTTTTCAGCACCAACAACAAACCAAATGTGCACACACACACATACATATATATATATAAAATTGTTAGAATATAAGACTTTTTGTTTGTTTGTTTACTGTCTCTGCTTCTTAACCACAGAGAATTTTAGTATGCATATTTACCATGACAAGGTGTTTGTCTTCTCTGAGTCTTAAAAAAAAAAGTCCCACTGAACAAATCAAGTTGTTGACTAACAAGAAGAAAAACTGAAATTACTAATATTGCTTAGAAAACTATAGTGATGATGAAAGATATAATGGTGACAGATTATTCCTCAGTCCCATTTTAAATTCTATCAGCTACATAAATTGGTAACGTAATAAATATTATTACTATCTGTTCACTTACCTTCTGCAGCAGCTGTTGCCTTTTTTTCTGGCTTTGGTCCTTTGATTATTCCAACTTAATGTTCTAAGTCAGTACAAGACCTGCTTGCAGCAGGTAAAACTATAAATTGACTGGAGTAGAGAAATCTGTTAAGTTACATAGATGCGATATTTGACATCTGGTTTTGACTACAGAATATATGAAGATCATTCTGATGGAGTTTAAAAGTTTTAGGGTTTGGGGGATTATTTATTGGTTTAGTTTTGGGGCATTTACTTCTTGGTGATTTGTTTGTTTTCTTCTATTTCCCATAAGATGTGCACAATGTGGGTCTGTGATTTCTCCTTGAGTAAAACTTGCATTAATGTGATCTCATACATTTTGCAATGTTGAGAAAATTAATTTAAGCAGTGATTTCTAAAATATCATTAATGAATATTTTCTTCTATTTATTTTGACCAGCTAAGGCAGATAACATTCAGATCAGCATATAGGTCTGTGAAATGAAGAGATCAAAAAGCCCATGACAGAGGCTGTGTCTCTTTGATTTGATCTATGATCCCACTGATAGTTCCACAATAAACAGTGTTCAGGTCCCTAGGGAATTCATTAAATATATTGAAGGTTAACTATTTCTAAAGATTCCCAAAAGATAAAAAGAAAGGCTATTAAAAAAAAAAATATATATTTCCAAATCAGTTCCATAGAGTGCTGCAGAATATAAATTCAGACTTGATTAAATTGAATCATGACTTATTAGACTGTGTTCTTATTTTATGAAGATTTTTTAAAGTTTTCAGAGCTATACAAATTTCTTACATAATTCCTGATATTCTGTTTCATACATCACACCTTCAGTACATAAAAAAAAAGTTTCAGACCGTTTATGATTTCTCGGGAAAAATGTAATAGCTAAATATTTAACTACAATTTATTATTGGTAGGACTTAATTAAAGTACATTTATGAAATATACTGGATAAAATTCAATAGCAATCCATGAGGGATTTTCATTAATAGTGAAGACTGAGTGATAGTGATCATACAGATGAAGTACCTGTCATTATGAAGTATCCTTCCTTATTATTCTTTGTTAATTTGCATAATATTTTGAAAGTTCAGAACCTTAAATACATTTGGAAAGCTACTGTGAATTATTGAGGTTTTATTTTTCAAAATATAAACTTAAATATATATATATATATACACTAAACATTTTTTTTTTCACAGACTGAATGCTTGTCTCTGGTGCTCAAATTTTAAGTACATGCTATATAACACAAAACTGCACATGAGAATTTTCCAAGTTTCTTATTCTGTGAATTAAAGTTTCAATATATACTTTATCAAATTTTAGAGTCCATGGAGATCAACCTGGGGATATGCAATGTAACAGAAAGCTTATGAGTAAAGATTAAAGGGAAGGCATGTGAAGGGGCCATCATACTTGGAGTCCCCTTCACTCCAGACTTCCTAATCAGGAAGCTGAAGCAGATGAGGCCCTCTAGAAACAAGTAGGAGAAGCTTCATGCCCACAGGCCCTGGTACTCATGGAGAACTTCAACCACCCTGACATCTGTTGGAAAGACAACAGAGCAGAGCAACAGCAATCGAAGAGGTTCCTCAAATGCATTGATAAACTTCCTCCTCCAAGTGGTAGAGGAACCCACAAGAGAAGGTGCCATGCTGGACCTAGTCCTCACCAACAAGGAGGAGCTGGTGAGTGAAGTGAAGCTGAAAGGTAGCCTTGGCTGCAGTGACCACAAAATGACAGAGTTCAAGATCCTCAAGGCATCTAAAAGAGTGCACAGCAAACTCACTGCTCTGGACTTCAGAAGAGCAGACTTCAATCTCTTCAGGTTTGGAGGGGGGGGATGGGATCAGGTAAGCTTGTCAATGTTCAAGGATCACCTCCTCCAGGCCCAGAAGCTATGCATCCCAAAAAAGAGGAAGGCAGGTAAGAATGCAAGGAAGCCTGCATGGATGAATGGAGAGCTTCTGGACACACATGCAAGAAGAAAGCCTACAGTGAGTGGAAGCAAGGACAGGTAACCTGGGACAAATACAAAGAAATTGTCCATGAAACCAGATAAATCAGATTAGGAAAGTTAAAGCATGGCTAGAACTGAATCTGGAGAGGGACATTAAGGGAAACAAGTATTTCTGCAGGTATACTGGCAAGAAGAGGACTAGGGAGAATGTGGGACCCTTTCAGAAGGGAAATGAAGAGATGGCAACAAGGGACACAGATAAGGCTGAGGTGCTCAATGACTTCTTTGCCTCAGTCTTCAAAGGCAGGGCCTCCAACCACAAGAGTATGCTGAGAGGACACAGCTGAGCCAGCTGACCCAGACTGGTCAAAGGGATACTCCATGCCATATGACGTCAGCTCTGATGTAAGAATGAAGTGAAAGAAGGAAGTCTGGGAAGATTTCTTCATGACGTGTGTCCTCCAGAGGGATCACCAAGCATAGACAGCCCTGCCTCCTGGATATACAATATCATCTGCTGATGGGAAGTAGAAACTAACATCTCTCTCTCTACGTTTACTTTCAATGTGGTCTATTGCTTTCCTTGTTGTAATTATTAAATTGCTTTTATCTTATCACTGCCGTTTGTTGTATTTTCCCCTATTACCTGTCTATTTAAGAAGAGGAGTGATAGAATGGCTTTGGCAGGCATTTGGCCCCCAGCCAGGGCCAAACCACCACAAAATGCATTAAGGTTAAACAAAGAAAAATAAACTGTTTCAAGTATCTGATTTTCCTGGGTAATAAGTGATTGCAACAAACCAAGGCAAGCATGTTTATTTCCTGCTGCATTAGCATTATGAGAATTGTTTCATTGCTTTTCCAAATAACTATATTAAAACTAATGAGTTTTGCATACTGTGTATTCTTTACTTAAATGTCATTTAAGTTTATCATGTAATGTTTAAATGACTCATAGGTATTGAGTAGTCATTCAGTTTTAAGTGTTTCAAATTATTTAAAAAAAATTATTAAAACATAAATTATCATGCTCTTATCCATAGTTATTATAAATATTAATTTGTATATAGACCTGCAATATATGTCAGATAGTACTAGTTTCCTGTTTAGATCTTTGAGATGCTTGTGTAAAAGTACTTCTTAAATCTGTATGCTTTTGTAAATGACTAGACAGCAAGTTTAATGACAAGTAATCTCTCACTAATAATAAAACAGCGAAGCAGCAAAGCCAACAATTTTAAGATCACAGTGCATCCCTGTGTGGTGATGTACTGCACTTAATCTCAGTTTTATCATATTGAAAGACATGGCATCAAACTTGATAATTTTTTCAGGTTTCAGCCTAAAAATTAATTTTCAGATTGTATAATTTTCTAACTTCAACTGTAGTCTTGCTATTGCAAGTTCTGCATCTTAAAAAGGAAACTCCTATTGTATTGATTTAAACTTCCAGTAATGAAAGTCTTAAGTACTATCCTACCTCAGTTTTAAATTGATCAATTTAGTGAAGGTTAGGAATGGTCAACACTTTTTTATTGTGAAAATATACCAATCCATAATAATTTTTTAAAAACTGTCTGTGGGTTAGTCTGCACTTGGGAAAAGAAAACCAACACCATTTCCTTCAAAAGCCAGATCTTGTTTTCTAGAAAACACACTGTATAAGTAGTGCTCAGTATCTTACTAGGACAAGACTTAGTGATACCTGAACAATCATGGTTTTACTCTGTAGATGTAATGTAGAAGCAATGATCTACTATATTTTTGGGGTTCCTAATAAAGAAAGTTCTTTTGTTCTTGGTATAACTGGTTTTGCAGATGAATCACAATTTCTTTCACATCGAAGCGGAGAAGAAGCAGTGGGCCTTGTGACAAGAAAAATGAGTTAACAGCAAGAACAGCTGTGTCTCATGACACCTGCTAATACACAGAACCATACATCATACATTTTTCCTCCAAAAACAATGAAAACAATGTATGTGAGGACCCAGAAACTGAAGAGCAAGCATCAATCATAGCGCTATGGCTCCTATCAGACATTTTTGGTAATACCATGGTAGGACAAATCCTTAGTGAGAAGTGTAGTCGAAATCACATCTAACATTTGCACTGTTTTGCTTTCACTAGTATCACGCACAAAAGCTTCATCAGCTTCTGAAAGTAATAGGAAGATAAGTGTGATTGGTTGTGGGGTTTTTTGTTTGTTTCTGGTTTTATGTGTGTGTTTGCGGTTTGGATTCTTTTGTTTGGCTTTTCTTAACATTTTCCAAATATAAAAGACATATATATTTATCTATCTATCTATCTATCTATCTATCTATCTATCTATCAATCAATTTATTTCCCAGTGACAATAAATCAGTATTTTACATTCCACCTGATAGAAGGTAGAAAATTATTTTAGTAAAGCTTAACTATTCCTGAGCAAACAGAAGTAAGAGGAAAAAAAAAAACCCAACTCTGGATGTTTGGAAATTGCTCTATAATATATCTGGAAATGCACATTTTATTACTTGAGTATTAATCTCAGTGTTTGGACAGTAGTCAGAATAACAACTTCAATCTCAAAGATGTGAGCTGGAACTGGTCATTCGCGGTGTGGCACAGGTCAGAGCCATCACAAAGTGGAAGATAATCTTCCCAGAGAATATTTGGAGCTACTTCTTTAGAAACAATATAAAATAAACTGTCTACTTCACTCACGGGTTTACTGAGATGTATAAAAGCAAGGACATAAACATAGATAAGACAGAGTGTCTGAGTTCTGTCTGGTGGTCTCTCTGTCCCTGGCTTCTAGATGAATCCATGTGACCCGACTAATCAGTTCTGTTTCCAACCCTCCTCGCCAATCTTTCCTGTTTACCTTGCACATAAGGTAGATTCTGGGGGTGGAGAGAAGATGGAAGGGTGGTTGGGAACCCCTCTTGGGGACTCTGATTTCTGGGAGGGGTATTGTGTTTTTGTATTACTTTTAACTTGTATATTTCTGTATATAGCTGTAAATATCTGTAATATATTGTAAACATCTTGTATATTGTACTGTGTTGTTAATATAAAACTTCATTCCTTAACTTCCAATTGGCTGCGTCTAGTCTGGATGAATTCTAAAGAGTGGGGGGGTAGGTAACTCCCAAACCATCACAGTCCTTAAATCCTATGTAATTTCCTTTTTTTCCTTGTTGTTTTAACAATCATCACTAATAGCTGGCATTCATGAGAAAATGAAATATCGTAGAATCACAGAATGGTAGAGGTTGGAACTGACGTCTAGATATTATATAGTCCAACCCTACTGGTAAAGCAGTGTCATGCAGAACATGTTGCCTAGGATTGTGCCAAGGCATGTTTTTAATACCTCCAGAGAAGGATACTCCACAGCCTCTCTGGGCAGCCTGTTCCTCCCAGTTTTGTCTCATCAAAAAAATTACTGAGAGTACACTCTGTGCCTTCTTCCAAGTCATTGATGGAGATGTTGAACAAGACTGGATCCAGAACTGACTTCTGGGGATGACCAATAGCTACAGACCTCCAGCTAGACTGGGCATCACTGATCAGAACTGTCTCTGGGCTTCATCGTTCAGTCAATTCTCAGTCCCCTTCACTGTCTACTCATCTAATCCATACTTCCTTAGATTACCTGTGAGTATGCTATGGGAGACAATGATAGCATTTAAAATTATAAAGTATTATACAAGAAGAAAAAAAAAACAAACTTCACCTTCTTACTAGCAAGTAAGATTTTTTTTCCTCAGGATTGAACTGCGTCATATAATATACATTTATGTGAATAATAATTGTGACACAATTTAAGATGCAATTTTTTGGACAGAACTGAACAGTGCTCTACCTTTTTTGTCCTTCATATTTCACACTAGAATAGCCTGAATCAATAATTAGTCATTTTAAATACTAAATTCATAGGAATGTTCACTTTGATGGATAAAAATTGGCTGGAAGTCTATACTCAAAGAGTTGTGTTGAAAGGACTTAATGATCTTAAAGATTTCTCCCAACTTAAACTAACCATGATTCTATATTTCCTTTTCTATCAGAAAAGTAGTTATCTTTGTATCACACAATGAGTTTTCTTGGTGATAAGTTGTTCAAAGAACAAGAAAAATCAATAATGGTGTATGAGATAATTTTCCTGGGAAATCTATATTTGTCAGAGTAATTTGATATTCAAAACATGGTGTTAGCTGAATATAAATGAGAAACTACTGCATGTAAGTGAATACACAGACTATATTTTCAGTACAGTGAACAAGAAACAATTTACTAATACAGTAAGTAAATTATAATTTTAAAACATAATTTTCCTGGAATTAGAAGGCTTTTTTTAAAAAGAAACTTTTAATTTATGTGAAACTAGACATAATTTCTTGTACTGAACAAAAAGGAAAAGGTAGCTTTCCAGTATCTGAAGGGGGCCTACAGGAGGGCTGGGGAGAGACTGTTCACAAAGTCTTGTAATGACAGGATGAGGGGGAATGGGTTTAAACTGGCAGAGGGGAGATTCAAATTGGATGTTAGGAGGAAGTTCTTCACAGTGAGGGTGGCGAGACCCAAAAACAGGTTACCCAGGGAAGTTGTGGCTGCTCCCTCCCTGGAGGTGTTTAAGACCAGGCTGGATGAGGTCTTGAGCTTCCTGTTCTAGTGGGAGGTGTCCCTGCCTATGGTGGGGTGCTGGAACTGGATGATCTTTGAGGTCATTTCCAACCTAAACCATTCTATGATTCTACTTTAAACATTTCCATAATGAAGGGATTTGACATCTGAAGGTCTGTACCATACATGACAGATTTTGTGTTTTAAATTGTCTTTTTTTTTCAGTACAATAATTACAGAATTTGTAAACATTTTCAATATGGTGTTATATGAGAATGTCAATTTCTAAATTAAAAAAAAAAAAACCAAACCAAAACAAAATAAAACAATAATACTTTCTTATAAAAAAAAAAACACTACAAGTGACTAAAAGAAAACCATAGCTATCTTGTAACACAAAATTTTAAAACTCATTCCGGAATTGTTTTGGTTTTGATTAAACTATTTACTAGGATTTTAAATTTTCTTCCAAGCTTTTGCAGTTCTTAACATTAAACAGTAAATTTTAGCAGATTTACTTTTTCTTTGCAGATTTCTGCTATGATTATTTCCATAAACTCAGAAACTGATCTGAGCTATATACACCTAATTAACAATAATCAAATGTCACTGGGCATATTTTATATAATACTATATATGCAGACATTCTCTTGTCCCCGAGAATGTATAGTACATTAAAAACAACAAAATTTTTAAGATCTGTGAAAGTTTATATTGTAGTATTTCAGTCAAAGACATCATAAAAGGTCTGTTAATAAAAGATATATTACAGAATTATGTTAATATCTAATAGGTAACTAGAAAACATATAATTATTGAAAACATGCACAACATGATACAAGCTAAACAAAACTCAGCTCTTGGACTATTCCTAAAAATATTTCTAGTAATTGGAAAATATTATTTACCATATTTTATTCAAAGAATGAATCAGTGGTGGACTTTCTTCCTCCTATTCATTTCTGTTGAAAAATTATTTCCAGTGTTCAGCCAGCTCCAATGGATATTGCTGGACATTTGGTGCATTTCTTACTAGGACCAGATTTATAATGTTTATGCCATGAGTTTGGTTGGATTATTCACTACATATTATTTTAATTTAGATCTATGTAATATGCAAACTATTCACTCTCATCTACATTAAGATATGTAAAGCTGAGACTTCTGAACAATTTAGTAACTGTTTCTATAAACGATGAGGGGAGAAACACCTTCAGAAATTCATCATCTTATCCTAAGAGCTGTCATAAAGGAGATGTTTCACAGATTCTATCGTAGTCACTGATAGTGGTCATTGTTCTTTTTAAGACTCTCATTCGCAATGAGCTGCACATGGTAGTTTTGTTTTTATTGTTTTGTTTTGGTTTTGGTTTGTTTTGGTTTTTAATCAAGGACATATTAAAAGGAATGTTCCACTATTATGAGATTAAAATTTAAATGATCACAATTTTGTTATGAATTCATGAGAAACAATGATATGGTTAAAGACGAAAAACCTATTCCTTATCTACTAGGATTGAAGTGCAAGAGTTTTGTTAATTAATTTTCTAAATTATTGCTATAAAAGTATCAACCAAAAGAAAATCACACTGTGCACTTCTAACTAGCCTCTGCATAACACACCCTTGGACATTTGAATGCATTGTCTCTCAGGTGAAGTTAGTTTGTCTAGAAGACTGTCTGGATTTAAAAGCTTACTAGCACACATGTTCAAGGTCAGATAATTTTTGGCTCCATATTTTTTAAAAGGGTGCTTAGATGTAACCTTTTATTTATCTCTATCTATCTATTCCCCTTGTCATGTAAGAGTGGTTATATTGTCTACTTTTTTTTTTTTTAATGTATGTCATAGAATAATTTTTAAAAACAAAGCTGTGTGTTGTTGCATATTTTTTGGGGGGGGAGTTTTGGATTTTTTATGACTTTGGTTGGTTGGGGTTTTTTTAAGCTGTTACATAATCTTCAGACTGTAGTGACAGCAAAAGCATACCTTGACATTTAATGTTCAAGCAAAATAATTAAATTCACAATAAAGAGTAGGTGTAGGTGTAAAGACAGATTTTTCTTATCTGTCCTTGCTTTGGTAAAGTAAATAAATGTGGTTCTGTAACTACAATTACTTAACTAGAGGACTATTATAAAATGATAGGCATATCAGAGCCAACAGTGATGAAAATAAAATCATAAAAGCAAATACACATGCAGCTTTTTATATTTTACATTTTCCACAGTCTCATACTCTTAAACATTTTTAAATATCAGGGCACAGGTTACATCTAAGTTTGAAGATGCTTTCAGATACTATTGATGAAAGAATGAAGAACACAAAATTTCATTTTCAATTTCCTATGTGTGTTGAGTGTACTTTAATGATATTTGCTCAGAACCAGTGTTAAAGTTTATCTTCAAAGTAGACTACAACATTCAGATAGCATAAAAGAATATAAGCTAACAAATAAAATCTCCTGCATGTGATACTGGATGACAAACATAGACCCCCATCAAAAATGTGCTAATCTGTTCTTTTACACCATCTCCGGAACGGTGTAAAAGCTATGTTTTTTGTCTTATAACTTTCAGCAACACTTTTTGAAGAATAGTAATAATACTTGTTCCAATAAGGGAACTGAGCAACATGGAAGTGTAGCAAAGTATTTAGTTCTGCAAATTAAATAAATGTTGTGGAAAGTGAATATCCTACCACCCTGTGGCAGATTAGTATCACTGCATATTACCATACTTCATTAAACATATTCAGATTAATTCATACTCCCTTAATAAATTTACTCAGCAAGCAATATGAAAAGAACCTAAATCAAAGGATCCCTGTCTAACTCAACATGTGAATATGCAACTAATAAATAGAATTCAAAGTATATGCCTTGTTGGAAATGTTTCACTTTTAGCAATAAGTACTATTTTAAAGTAAATTAAAATATATGTTACATATATTGACTTATAAGAAATTTCTAGGAACAATTATATTTTTATAAAAGCTTTAACTAACAATAATAAGGTTAGAATAAATATCTTGCAGCTTTAGAACATGGGCAGTTTGAAGCAAATTCTTACATTATGAATAAATATGTTGTTTTTTTCCATTTTTCTTTATAACTATTGTTTTAAAATGGTCTTTGCTTGTCTACATTTTGCTTTGGCAAACTACATACTCAGTGGCAAGATGATACAGGAGAAGATATATTTAGTAACATATTTATTTTGCTCCTATATGATGGTGTAGTGGGTCTGCTTGCGGGGCCAGTCTGGCTTGGGTCTATGCTGGCTCCAGCAGCTCTTTCCTTTGTCTCTCTGCCTTTGAACTAATTCAGAGTAAAATCATTAAAACCCTTAGTTCCTTCCTGCCACTAATCTTTCTGACCAATCTTCAGCTTATCTGCAGCATCATCAAGTGGTGAGATAAAGCTGGGGGAAGGTGGGAAAGGTGGTAGGGGGGTTTGGTTATCCTCTCTTGGGGATTTCGGTCTCCGGGAGGGGTGTGGTGTGTATTACCCTTTTTGCTGTATATTTCTGTAAATATCTGTTATATCTTGTAAATATTTGCTTGTATATTTGCATTGCTGTAAATATAAAGCTTCATTTATTAACTTCCAGTGTGTTTTTCTGAGTTTTAGCCGGGGTTTTAAAAGGTGGGGGGGCAGGTCACTGCAAACCCACTACAGATGGCATGCTTATAAACATTAATATATTCATGTAGCAAAATTAACTTGATAATTGTTCCTATTTTCATGAAATATTCTAAATTGTTAATAGTTCCATTCAAATTTCAGAGCCTTGTTTCACAGAGATTATTAATAACAGAGTGTTTTAACCTCAACATAACATTAGACAATTTACTTTTTTCTTATTTCTGTCAGAAAGCATTGGTCACTTCAGCAATTTCAGTGCTAAGCTAATAAGTTCTGCAGTTACAGAGGTGTACCATTATTTGACCATAAATATCTTTCATTGTCAGAAAGTGCTTGGAAAATTATAACAAATCAGTCAAAAATTGTTCTAAAAAACATACACCTTTTCTAGAAATGAAGTTCTGGAACAAAAATGAATCAGCAGTTGTGAGCCTGAAGATATGTTACCTGCATTTTATCACTCTGAAAGCTTTGAAGAAAAATTTTGTCATTTTCTCTTGAGTTACAAGCTAGATTTCTGAACATGCATGGCAAAATCTAAATATTTTCTAAAGGATAAGTCATGCATGATATATACTACTATGCTTATAAGCTTAAAGAGTGATATGGAGTGTGAATTTGATATGATTACATGACCATACTTACAGAAAGATAAAGATGTTATTAAAACATATATAAAGCTTACACCGATCCTGTTCAGAGGAAGAAGCTCCAATGGTGTTAAGTAAAACTTTTACTTATTGAATAGTTAGGATAAAAATATATACCATTATGACTTTATTCATGCATAGTATGTCTATATTATAGTCAGGATGAATGATCTCCTGATCATGCAGGTGATGGATATAATTTCTTCTCAAGCAATTTTTGAGACTTTCCCACTCTGCCCAGTGTTTCCTACATATGGAATTTCATTTAGATTGATTTAAATAATTCTATGCATTAAATAAAATAAGTTTAATGATCTGTATTCAGGTAGTGAGATTCCACTAATAGGTAGTCTGGCACAAGCTGGTAGTTTGTCTGTGTGTCTGCATTTGTACTACATATGGTGTGAAACTACCCATGTGTTAAACTGCTGAACAATGTGACAAATTGCATTTACCATGCACCTGTGGCTACCTCACCTGTTTTGTAACCACTGAACCCTGTCCACCGGGATTTATTCTAACATTCCAATTCTGTAAGCAGCTTCACACAGCATATAAAATACCTAAAAACTTTGACAGAGAATTATTACCATGTAGTATTTCTCCCTTGATTTATGTTGATATGAACTTCAGAAATATCAATTGATTGTACCAGTTAGCTAATCTGAAGTATAATAGGATGTTTATCACAGAAGGATGAATGTAAGTTTCTCAATTCCTCAGTGGGTTGTCGGAGCATAAATTGGAATTAAAGTCAGAACATGGATATCTTGAGATTGTTTGTCTCTACCATTTATTTTTAAGGAGTGATTATATTTTTATCTCTGTTTTCTGGGTCTTTCTATGCATTTTGAGTAGTAGGACATCCTCTGCAATCTTGATTTCTGGAAAAAAGTCCTCCTGTCCTTACCTTCAATGGTCTTATCTTCACAGATATATACATTCCTTTAACCCTTGGAGGCAATGAATTAGAATCTGCAAGAAGGAAGGAAATTTATTCCTGGAGTTCAAAAGGAGGGAATTGATCATTTTCAGTCTTTTATTTAATTTCCACAGAAGTCATAATTCACATGGAAATAGAAATTACACTGTTTTTCTTCTGTTGCTGATGATTTTTTGCTTTTATTTTCCTTTTTAAATTTACTCCCTCCTCCCCTGCCCCCCCCCCAGTAACAGTAGAGAAAATAACAATTGGTTAGGACAGTGATCATTCTGTTTGATTCACAACCATTGTTCAGAGAGGTAGAAGAAGAGCATTTATATATTGACTGACAATGGATTTTGATATGTACAGGGAACACTAGGTGTTTTGTAAGGTGGCAGCTCACCCACCCAAACAAACATCAACACTGATGAATTGCAGACTGTCATATTGAATGTCCCTCTTTGTTACACACTTGATAGTTCTGTGAGACAGATACTTCCTTGCAGATGATATAGAGGTGACATTTCTCTTTTTTATATGTCCTAGGCTGAATCAAAAAAAAAAATGTCCAGCAGGTCAAGGGAGAGGATTCTCCCCCTTTACTCTGCTCTCATTAGACCCCACCTGAAGTACTGTGTGCAATTCTGGAGCCCCCAGCACAAGAAGGACATGGAACTGCTGGAGAGAGTCCAGAGGAGGGCCACGAAGATGATCAGAGGGCTGGAGCACCTCTGCTATGAGGACGGGCTGAGAGAATTGGGGCTTTTCAGCCTGGAGAAGAGAAGGCTTTGAGGGGTCCTTATAGTGGTAACCTTCCAGTATCTGAAAGGGGCCTACAAGAAGGCTGGGGAGGGACTATTCACAAGGTATTGTAACAACAGGACAAGGGGTGATGGGTTTAAACTGGCAGAGGGGAAACTTAAACGGGATGTTAGAAGGAATTTATTTACAGTGAGGGTGGTGAGACACCGTAATGGTTTGCCCAGGGTAGTTGTGGATGCTGATTCCCTGGAGGTGTTCAAAGCCAGGTTGGATGAGGCCTTGAGTGACCTGTCCTAGTGGGTGATGTCCCTGCCTATGGCAAGGGGTTGGAACTGCATGATCTTTGAGGTCCCTTTTATTATATTTTGTGATTCTATTCTTAAATATATAGCACTGAAGAAATCTGTCTGGAATTCTTCCTGCAGTCTTGTTCCCTTTGAAAGTTGTAGGCTTCCAATTTCACCTGTGGTACATAAAGCCACCAGCAAGTAGGCTAAAGGATATATAAGAAGCTGGGAAGGGACACAGTTGAGAGGGCTGACTCTAACTGTGCAAATTGATATTCTATATATTATGACATAACACTCAGCAATAAAAGCTGAGAAGACAAGAGGCACATTTTGAGTGATGGCATTTGTCTTCCCAAGTAAATGTGATGGAGCCCTACATTCCTGGAGATGCCTGAACATGGGGATAAGTGAAGGAATTCCTTGTTTTGTTTTGGTCATGTGTGTCTGTGGTCTATGCTTTGCCAGTTAAACCGTCTTTATCTCAACCCACATTTTTTCACTTTGACTCTTCTGATTTTCTCCTCCGTTCCACTACAAGGGAGTGTCAGTGTTAAGCAGAGCTCATGGTTTGGATTAAACCACAGAAGTCCAAGCATTTTCTTATTTAATAGGCACAGAACTGAACTATTCGTTACAGAACAGAAATATCTACTAGAAGTTGAATCAATGAGCATTGTTATGGTTGAGGAATTACCTACTATTATGAATAAAAAATAAATTCTAATGGAAAGACCTGAAAATAATTATGGCTATATTTGTTCTCAATATCTATGTAGCTGTCGTAGTTTTTAAAGAGATGACAGAATGAGACTCTCAAATGAATTGGAGAGGAAACAGGATTATATTTGGAAAGAGAGATACAGAAAGAAATTACAAAGCAGATACAAAATCTATAGCTATCCCCTTGACTTTTCCCCCAACCCAAAGCGAAATCCATAATCCTCAGTGATCCAGTCCTCCCCCTCCCCCCAGTGCCTCTGCCATCCATAGGCCTAAACAAAAACCTCTGGAGGCCCCAAAACAGTCCTACTTCTTACATGTTTATCCTGATAAAGCAGCTGCCGCCAGACACAGCAGGGCTGGAGGGAGAAGAAGGGAGAGTTAGCTTCACCGCTAGTTTATGATGAGACAGCAGAATTATGGGATTTAATAGCAATTTTCTAATCCCTAGAGGATTTTTAACTCTATAGTCCCCAACCTAGAACAGTTGCATTGGGCTAGAACTGACTATAAAAAACTAAATATCATTGTGTGAAAAAAATAGTAATTTAAATTTAATTTAAATATTGTGTTGAAAATTCAAACCATATCACAGACTCATGGAATCACAGAAAACATCAGGTTGGAAGAGACCTCACAGATCATCTAGTCCAACCTTTGACTCTGTTTAGGGTTAATCCTAAACCATGTCCCTAAGTACCAGGTCCACATGTTGCTTAAAAACCTCGAGGGATAACAACTCCACGACTGCCCTGGGTAGAACATTCCAATATTTGATAACCTTTTCTGCAAAGAAAGATTTCCTAGCATCTATCCTGAACCTCCCTGGCACAGCTTGAAACCATTTCCTCTAGTCCTGTCACTTAGCACCAAGGAAAAGAGGATGATCCCTTCCTCTCTCCAATCTTCCTTCAGGTAGTTTCAGAGAGCAATGAGATCTCCCCTCAGTCCCCTCTTCTCCAGACTGAACAACCCTGGCTTCCTCAGGTTCTTGTCATAGGCTATGTGCTCCAGGCCCTTCCCCAGCCTCATTGCCCTTCTCTGGACACACTCCAGAACCTCAACATCCCTCTTGTAGTGAGGGGCCCAGAGCTGAACACAGTACTTGAGGTGTGGCCTCACCAGTGACAAGTACAGGGGAATTATCACACTCCTGTTTCAGCTCGCTGTCTTGTTTCTATCACAAGCCAAGATGCCATTGACTTTTCTGGCCACCTGGGCACACTGTTGGCTCAATAGCTCCAGGTCCTTTTCTGAATCACAGTTTTCCAACCACACATCTCAAGTTTGTAGTTTACCTTGAGTTTGTTGTGGCCCAGGTGGAATACCAGGCACTTGGTGTTCTTAAACTTCATACAGTTAGCCTTGGGCCACTAGTCTAACCTGTCCAGGGCCCACTGCAAAGCTTGCTACCCTCTAGCAGATCAACAAGGCCACACAGCTTAGTGTCATCTGCAAATTGATAGAGATATTAAAGAGAACAGGCCCCAGTACTGAACCCTGGGGAGACACCACTAGTATCTGGGTGCCAGCCAGACTGAATTCCACTCACCACCGTTTCTTTGGGCCTGCTCATCCAGCCAGTTTTAAAACCAACTCAGTGTGCACTTATAAAAGACTTGTGTCCTGAATTTCTGAAGGAGAATGATGTTGGAGACAGTGTCAATGGCTTTACTAAAGTCCAGGTAGACAATGTCCACAGCACTTCCCTCATCCATTAGGCAGGTCACCTCATTGTAGAAGGAGATCAGATTAGTCAGTCAGGACCTGCCTTTTGTAAACCCATGTTCACTGGGTCTTATTGTCTTGGTTGTCTTGTAAGTGCCATGTGTTGTTGTTCAGGATGACCTGATCCATGATTTTTCCTGGAACTGAGGTCAGACTGACAGGCCTGTAGTTCCCCAGATCATCCTTACATCCTTTCTTGTAGATGAGTGTCACATTTGCCAGCCTCCAGTCAATTGGGATCTCTCTGGCTGACAAGGACTGTTGACAAATAGTGATGAGTCGATTAGTGAGCACATCTGCCATCTCCTTAAGTACTCTTGGATGGTCCTATATGGTCCGATCCAGACTTGTGTGCATCTAAGTGGCACAATAGGCCTTTGATCATTTCCTTATGGATTGTGGGGGCTGCATTCTGCTCTCCATGCCTGTTTTCCAGTTCTAGAGGCTGAGCCCTCATGAAGCAACTGATGTCATTGACAAAGACTGATGCCATTCAGCAGCTCAGCTTTTTCCTTACCTTTGATCACCAGTTTCTCTCTTTCCAGTAGTGCATTAAAGTTCTCTCTAGCTCTTCTTTTACTGTTAACACGCTTATAAAAGCTCTCTTCATTATCTGCAATGACACTGGCCAGATTGATTTCATGTTGAACTTTGGTCTTTCTAATTTTCTCCCTATATATCTTTGCAAGAGTCTTGTACTCTTCCTGAGTTGCCTGCCCCTCTTTCCATAGCCAGTAGACTTTCCTTTTCATCCTGAGTTCTAGCCAAAGCTCTGTGCTTAGCCAAGCTGGACTTCTTCCCTGCCAACTAGTCTTTCAATGAATGGGGACAGCTTGTTCCTATGCCTCAATGATTTCCATTTTGAGAAATGTCCAGCCTTCCTGTACTCTTTTGTCCTTCAGGACTGCCTCCCACGGAATGCCATCAACCAATCTCCTAACCAAGCCAAAGTCTGCCCATGAGAAGTACAACGATGTAATTCTATTGTCTCCTCTCCTAACTTCATTAAGAGTTGTAAATTCCACCATTTCATGGTCACTTTGTCCAAGAGGTCTACCAGCATCTCCTACTAGTCCTTCTCTGTTTATAAGTATCAGGTCTAGTAGTGAGCAATCCCTTGTTGGCTCATTCACCAGCTGTGTTAAGAAGTTATCTTTTGTGCACTGTTTCTTGTCTGCTGTGTTGTGTTTCCAGCAGATATACAGTAAGTGGAACTCCTCCACAAGAACAAGGCACAGCAATTCTGAGACCTTCCCCTGACATCTATAGAATGCTTCATCTGCATCCTTTCTGGAGTGTCTTTTCAAGTGAGAAATTCAAGCAAGAACTCAAGAAGAATTTCAAAATTAGGAGATTGGTGAAACTTTCTCATTTCCCACATATGATAGTTTATTTCAGGTCAGAGGATGTGTTGGGTTCCATGTGCAGGATACAGGCACACACATGTTCCACTGTAGTCTAGATAGCCGTATAATCATAAAATCTTAGAATTGGTTTGGCTGTAAAAATCTCTATGATTGAGTCCAACCACCTACATAACACCAATATGACCATTAAACCACATCCTGCAATGTCATGTCTACACGCTTCTTGAACAGCTCCAGGGATGGTGACTCCACCACCTCCCTCAGTAACCTATTCCAATGCCTGAGAACTTTCAATAAATAATTTTTTCCTAATATCAAATCTAAACCTCCCTTGGCACAATTTCAAGCCATTTCTTCTCATCCTATCACATGATATTAGAGAGAAGAGACTGGTCCCCACCTTCTTTCAGGTAGTTGTGTAAAGAAGTCTTCCCTCAGCCTCATCTTCTCCAAAATAAATATTCCCAGTACCCTCAGCCATTCCTCACAAGAATTTTTCTCTTGACTTTTCACCATCTTTTTTTCCCTTCTCTGGACATTGTGCAGCAACTCAATGTCTTTCTTGTAGAAAGACACCCAAAACAGAACACAGTATTTGTGATGCAGCCTCACCAGTGCCATGGACAGAATCATGATCACTTCATTAATCCTACTGGTCACACTGTTCCTGATACAGGCCAGAATGCTATTGGTTTTGTCCGCCTGAGCACATGACTGGCTCATGTTCAGATGGCTGTCAACCAACACCCCCTGGTCCTTCTCAACCAGGCATCTTTCCAGCCACTTTGCCCCAAGCCTGTAGGGTTGAATGAGCTTGTTGTGACCCAAGTGCAGGACCCGGTACTTGTCTTTGATCCAGCCTGTCCAGGTCTCATTGCAGAGGCTTGCTATGCTCCAGCAGATCAAGATTCCTGCCCAATGTAGTGTCATCTGCAGACATACTTAGGGTGCACTCAATTCCCTCATCCAGACCATTGATGAATATATTAAAGAGAATTGGCCCCAATACTGAGCCTTGGGGAATGCCACTTGTGACCAGTTGCCAACTGAATATATCTCCATGCACTATTGCTCTTTGAGATCAGCCATACAACCAGTTCTTAACCCAGTGAAACAACCACACATTCAAGCCATAAGCAACCAGTTTTTCCAGTAGGATGTTGTGGGAAAGAGTGTCAAAAGTGTCTGCTATTATTTCCCCAATATTCCTTTAATCTATTGGATTTTTTTCTCTCTTTTGTACATGGAACTGTAAACTAAAAAAAAGCCAACCAGCCAACCAAAAAAACCCAAAACAAAAACTAAACCCACCCCACCAAAATAAACAAAACCAAACCCCACATCTGAGTTCAATATGGGCATAAAGGATTCTAAAATATCACCCTTTTGCAACTCAGAAAAATGCATGTTTACAGTATTTCCTGTTTTTTTTTTTAATGCCACTCTGCATAGCTGTTATTAATGTTTCAATCCTTTTGAAAATATTAAACAAAGAACGGGGAATTTCAGTTGACAACATATATTTTCCCAGATTGTAAATAAACTTTGTTACTGGCTTAATGTATAGCACTACAGAATATTGTATTTAGATGTCAGGTGGTTAGAACCACAGCTTTGTACCTAGAAAGATGAAAAAAATATGTTCCAATGCAAATAACTCAAGACAATTCCCAGAACATGTATCTTACTAGAAAATGAATATACTGTCCTGATTTGAATCAAAATTTATTGCAACCATTAAATATTTACTGATTCATATTTTTCTGTCAGGATTATTGGTTAATTTTTTTAAAAACGTTTTGTCATATTAGACATTACAAAATATAAATGATCAATGTATTATTTAAAAGCCACAGGCAAGTTTCATTTTAAATACAGTTCCTGTGTCTTCTTAGTACCTCAATATTTCTTGGATTTTCTAATTAAGTACTAATTATGTTAATTAATGAAAGAACTAAGGTTGGTATCAAATGTGCTAAATATATACTCAAACTTAATGCAAAATAAAATTCTAATATAAACAGTAGTTCAACAAAAACATTCTGAAGTTTTCTGTAGGATGTCAAAAAACTTTTTACATAAACAAAATAGACTAAAGAAGCCTGAGCATAAAAGAGAATCACTTTCCCAATGCCTGCTTTTTCAATCAGTGAGCATAATGAGTCTTTTAATTAAAAGTCATTAAGAAGCTGAAACCTGTAGTGTCTAATAAGCCCCGTAAAAATTCCATTCTCATTGGAAGTAGCAGCCATTTTAATCCAAAAGTGACTATACCATGTTCCATTATCAATTCAAGGTGAAAAAAGGGGAGAACAGATTTTTACTACTTATTACAAAACTTGAGAGTTTCTGTGATAATTTAGAATTGTCAAAACTCTTAGAGGCATCAGGAAGGATAGCTTCTATTCAGCAAATACAGCCTCCTATGGATCTACACATGTGACAATTTCTACCTTGAGCAAATTAAAGATTTGCCATATTTTCCAGAATGACACAGTGTTTAAGAAAGGAAAATAGTAAATGACACTTTGAACCTAGTGTCTGAATGATTTGTTTCTTGAATAAGGTGAATAGATCTGCTCTGTACAAGTTATAAAATAGGAATTAAGAATTAGAAGGCTAGACCTGAGTAAAGCCTTTGACTCTGTCTCACATGACATCCTGGTCACCAAACTGGAAAAACATGGACTTGATGGGTGGACAACTTGCTGGATATGGAATTGGGTGGATGGTCACACACAGAGAGTGGTGATCAAGGGCACAATGTCCACCTGGAGACCAGTGACAAGTGGCGTCCCTCAAGGGTCAGTGTTGGGACCAGTACTGTTTAACGTCTTTGTTAGTGACATCGACAGAGGAATCGAGTGCAACCTCAGCAAGTTTGCAGATGACACCAAGCTGTCATCTTGCTAGAGGGCAGGGATGGCATCCAGAGGGACCTGGACAGGCTGGAGGGGTGGGCCCAGGCTAACCTCATGAAATTTAACAAGGCCAAGTGTAAGGTCCTGCACCTGGGTCGCTGCAATCCCAAGCACAAATACAGGCTGGGTGGCGAGTGGCTGGAGAGCAGCTCTGAGGAAAAGAACCTGGGGGTCTGGGTGGATGAAAAGCTCAACATGAGCCTGCAGTGTGCACACGCGGCTCAGACTGCCAACCGTGTCCTGGGCTGCATTAAGAGAAGCATTACCATCAGGGCCAGGGAGGTGATTCTCCCCCTTTACTCTGCTCTTGTCAGAACCCACCTGGAGTACTGTGTGCAGTTCTGGAGCTGCCAGCACAGGAAGGACATGGAATTGCTGGAGAGAGTCCAGAGGAGGGCCATGAAGANTCTTGTAATGACAGGACGAGGAGGAATGGGTTCAAATTGGCGGACGGGAGATTTGAACGGGATGTTAGGAAGAAGTTCTTCATAGTGAGGGCGGCGAGGCACTGGAACAGGTTGCCCAGGGAGATTGTGGCTGCGACCCTCCCTGGATGTGTTCAAGGCCGGGCTGGATGAGGTCTTGAGCCACCTGTTCTAGTGGGAGGTGTCCCTGCCTATGGCGTGGGGTTGGAACTGGATGATCTTTGAGGTCTCTTCCAACCTAAAGCATTCTATGATTCTATGATTCTATGAAATGAAAATAACAAGGATGTACACACGACGTATTTCACCAGATTCTGTTATATAAGAAATTTGAGAAAAAATACTTGAGAGAAAAAGATTCTTTCAAATAAGACATGGCTGTTGGTTTTACTGACTAACTATATTTCTGAGATCAGGTCATCATTAATAGCTATGTTCATTAACTCACTGTGTTTAAGGTCTTCTGAATCTTGAAAATTATGTGTCTGCAGCTCATGTGGTCACTCCAGGATTCTCTGTAGTGATAAAAGTCATTACATTCTATTAAGATAGGATTTATCTTGTCTAAATGTAGGGGTGAAACCAGGTAAATACCTGGTTTTAGATAAGTCTTCTTGCCTTCTATGACTTTAAAGATTGGATTGTAAAGGTGTCTGCCTCTGGGAAAAGACATTTAAATGGCATACATGAAATCTGAAGAAATTAATTCTTCCATGTGTGTTCTATCTGGGAGCTGTTTTCTGCTTTATTGTATCTTCCTAATCTCCAAGTAGTCATCACTCATTTTGCCAACGACCACAGAATAGCATAAATCCATTCTACTTAGACAACCATCACTGATGAAAAGTAGCTACAATCACCTTGTACAGCACTCCTCTGAACACTGTGTGTTGTCCCTGCATCTCTAAGCCATCTCTGCTGTTAAAGAAAGAATTCAGTTATCTGGGCACTGGCCTTGTGTTTGCCTTAACTTGTAAATGCACATATACTTACTGCCATTTGCAGTAATATTAATTTTATATAGGAATATTTTGTTTGGTGTTTTTTTGGTTGGTTGTTTGGTTTTGGGGTTTTTTGGGTTGCTTTGAGGTTTTTTGTGGGTTTGTTTGGTTTTGGTGTTTTTTGTGGGGTTTTTTTGTTTGTTTGTTTGTTTTTACAGTGCACTAGTTCTGATGAATGTAAACTGGTGGCATGGCTTTGGAGATACCTAATTGCAGAGGTCACTTCAAAAGGTTGGTATGGATAACACTATACCAAATTAATTTCCTCTATTCTTTACAACTGTCAGATATGTTAACTTCTGCTATACCAAACAAACACTAATACCAGATCACAAGGCATGTAGCATATCATTATTTCATTCAGTCTCTTGTCTCCCAAAGAGTTGTATTGATGTATTACATAGAGGTAAAATTATCCCTGTTAAACAGGTGTTGGCACATGTTGTGCTGTTGATTGAGCCATAGTTTCTCTAAAGAACCATCTTCAGAATGATGAAGCAAAAAGTATGGTGTTCTTAATGCAAGGGTGGATCTAAACTCCTGCAGTGGAAGCGTGACAATCTGACAGAAAGTCAGACACACCAATTTCCACAAGACAGATCACTTAATTTTCAGGCTCATGATTTCAGTTTAATGATTAATTGTCAGGGAGAAGCAGGAATAGGAATGATCCAGAAACAGGATGAGTCAAGAGTGACCACAGTGCAAGGAATGACTCTAACAATGGACTACAGTCCAGCAAGACCTGAGTACACCCTGGCAAAACCAGAAGCTGATAACAAGGCCCATTAAAATCCTTGATTCATGCAGTGGTGCACCAGGGCCACAATTCACCCTCAGTGCCTAATTAAAAATTAAAGGAGACAGATCAGAGACAGGGCTACAGCATCGATCTAAGATCGATCTAGAAGGTCCACCCAGAGCCAAAGATGGGACCGGAGAGTGATACTCAGATAATACCCCATGGATGTGGAATGATGGCCCTGAGCTGAGATGAAGTGGAGTCATGGACCACAGGCAGGGTAGAAGAAGGCACCAGGCAAACATGAAGTCTGTAAATGTCCTCTGGGCCTGGACAAAAAAAACTTCACCAGCCTCTGTCTGGAGACAAAGTGGAAATCTAGATCTCTAACTGACTTTATGAATAGTCACACTGAGAAGTTTCCATATGAAATCTGGTTTCCACTAATTTCTCTTAAAAATAATGAAGCTAATATACCTTGATAGGAATATAACAGCTTTTATATCCTAAATGGACTTAAGAATCTAGGCTGTGGAGAAGCAATAAAAGAATTTTGTGATATCAGGGGTTTCCCTTTTCTAGATTTAAACAGACACCTATGTTTCTACAGGTTTTCTGTTTCCTTCTTTTGAAGTATTTATTTAATGTGTTTATTTAATGTGCCCGTGTGGCCAAGAAGGACAATGGTATCCTGGGGTGCATTAAGGAGAGTGTGGCTAGTAGGTCAAGGGAGGTTCTCCTCCCCCTCTCCTCTGCTCTGGTGAGTTCTGAAGTATTGAGTCCGGTTCTGGGCTCCCCAGTTCAATAGCGACAGGAATATATTAGAGAGTGTCCAACAGAGAGCTACAAGGATAACTCAGGAACTGGACTATCTGTCTGACAAGGAAAGACAGAGAAAAATTGGGCTGTTTAGTCCAAAGGAAAAAAAGACTGAGAGGAGATATTATTAAAGTTTATAAATATCTGAAAGGTAGGTGTTAAGAAGGTACTAGTCTCTTTTTAATGCTGTCCTGTGATAGGACAAGAGACAATGGATACAAACCAGAACACAGGACATCCCAACTCAACATGAAGAAAAATTTAAGGCTGATGGAGCACCCTAACAGGCTGCCCAGAGAGGTTGTGGAGTCTCCTTCTCTACAGACATCTGAGACCCATCTGAATGCGTTCCTGTATGACATGACTCCTAGTCATCTGCTTTGGCAAGTGGGTTAGACTCAATCTTAGGACATCCCTGCCAACCCCTACCATTCTCAGATTCTATGATTCAGTGATTCTCTTCATCAACACTCTGAGGAACGTAAACACTTCACATAGTCTATTTGAATCATTCTACTGACACTGACCATTTTAGCTGGAAACCAAAAATATGAAAACCAAATGTTCTGTTACAGTAATTTTAATATATTTTGCAGGATTCTATAAAGTTTACTGAAGACAAACATAATTAAAAAAAAAATCTGCTTGATAATGTCTGCTACAGACCTCCTGATAAGGAAGCAAAGCAGATGAGGCCCTTACAAACAAATAGGAGAAGCTTCACGCTCACAGGCCCTGGTACTCATGGGGGACTTAACCACCATCTGTTGGAAGGACAACACAGCACAGCACCAGCAATCTAAGAGGTTCCTGGAATGTATTGAGGATAACTTCCTCTTTCAAGTGGTAGAGGAACCTACAAGAAAAGATGCCATGCTGGACCTACTCCTCAGCAACAGAGGGGCTGGTGAGTGAAGTGAAGCTGAAGGGTAGCCTAGGATGCAGTGACCATGAAATGGTAGAGTTTAAGATCCTCAAAGCATCAAGGAGGCTATACAGTAAACTCCCTGCTCTGGAGTTCAGAAGAGCAGACTTCAATCTCTTCAGGAATCTGCTCAAGAGGGTGTCCCTGGAAAAAAACTCTGCAAGGAAGGGGGGCCCAGGAAAGCTGGACATTGCTCAAAGATCACCTGCTTCAGGCCCAGGAGCAATGCATCCCAAAAAAGAGGAAGGCAAGTAAGAATGCAAGGAGGCCTGCATGGATGAATGAGTAGCTCCTGGACACACTTAGACACCAGAAGAAAGCCTACAGAGAGTGGAAAAAAGGGCAGGTAACCTGGGATCAATACAAAGATGTTCTTTGTATAAGCAGAGATCAGGTTAGGAAAGCTGAAGCACAGCTAGAGTTGAATCTGGCTAGGGACATTAAGGGGAACAAGAAGAATTTCTTCAGGTGTATCAGTAAGAAAAGGAGGACTAGGGAGAACGTGGGACCCCCTCAGAAAAGAAATGGAGAGCTGGCGACAGGGGACATGGAAAAGGCTGAGGTGCTCAATGACTTCTTTGCCTCAGTCTTCAGCAGCAAGTGCTCCAGCCACGATGTCCAAATTCCAGAGGGAAAAGTAAGGACTGGGGAAGTGAAGACCTGCCCACTGTAATTGAAGATCATGTTCGTGAGCACCTAAAGAACCTGAACGTGCACAAGTCCATGGGGCCTGATGAGATCCACCCACAGGTCCTGAAGGAACTTGCAGATAAAGTTGCCCAACCACTGTCCATCGTATTTCAAAGGTCATGGCAGACTGGTGAAGTTCCTGCTGACTGGAAAAGGGCAAATATAATACCTATCTTCAAGAAGGGAAAAAAGGACGACCCCGGGAACTACAGACCAGTCAGCCTCATCTCTGTGCCTGGAAAGATCATCATGGAGCAGATCGTCCTCAAAGCTCTGCTGCAGCAGATAGAAAACAAAGCAGAGGTGTCTGATGCCAACCAGCATGGCCTCACCAAGGGCAAATCTAATTTGGTGGCTTTCTATGATGAAGTCACAGCAGCAGTGGACAAGGGAAGGGCAACCGGTGTCATCTACCTAGACCTGAGTAAGGCCTTTGACTCTGTCCCACATGACATCCTGGTCACCAAGCTGGAAAAACACAGACCTGTTGGGTGGACAACTTGCTGTATTAGGAATTGGCTGGATGGTCGCACACAGAGAGTGGTGATCAACGGCACAATGTCCACCTGGAGACCAGTGACAAGTGACGTCCCTCAAGGGTCAGTGTTGGGACCAGTACTGTTTAACGTCTTTGTTAGTGACATCGACAGAGGAATCGAGTGCAACCTCAGCAAGTTTGCAGATGACACCAAGCTGTGTGGCACAGTCGACTTGCTAGAAGGGCAGGGGTGGCATCCAGAGGGACCTGGACAGGCTGGAGAGGTGGGCCCAGGCTAACCTCATGAAATTTAACAAGGCCAAGTGTAAGGTCCTGCACCTGGGTCGCTGCAATCCCAAGCACAAATACAAGTTGGGTGGCAAGTGGCTGGAGAACAGCCCTGAGGAAAAGGACCTGGGGGTCTGGATTGATGAGAGGCTCAACATGAGCCAACAGCACATGCAGCCCATACAGTCAACCGTGTCCTGGGCTACATTAAGAGAAGCATTGCCAGCAGGGCAAGGGAGGTGTTTCTCCCCCTTTACTCTGCTCTCTTCAGACACCACCTGGAGTACTGTGGTGCAGTTCTGGAGCCCCCAGCACAGGAAGGACATGCAACTGCTGGAGAGAGTCCAGAGGACGGCCACAAAGATGATCAGAGGGCTCGAGCACCTCTGCTATGAGGACAGGCTGAAAAAGTTGGGGCTTTTCAGCCTGGAGAAGAGAAGGCTTCGAGAAGACATTATAGTAGCCTTCCAGTATCTGAAGGGGGCCTACAGGAGGGCTGTGGAGGGACTATTCACAAGGTCTTGTAATGACAGGACAAGGGGGAATGGGTTCAAATTGGCGGACGGGAGATTTGAACGGGATGTTAGGAAGAAGTTCTTCACAGTGAGGGTGGCGAGGCATTGGAACAGGTTGCCCAGGGAGGTTGTGTCTGCTCCCTCCCTGGATGTGTTCAAGGCCAGGCTGGATTGGGTCTTGAGCCACCTGTTCTAATGGGAGGTGTCCCTGCCTGGGGCAGGGGTTTGGAAATGGGTGATCTTTGAGGTCTCTTCCAACCTAAACCCTTCTATGATTCTATAGTATTTTTAAATGAATTTTTTGAATGAGTAATTAGAGACCATTTGAAACCTCAGATAACCTTCTGCTGCTATATTAAAAATGTTTCTATGTAATTTCTGTAGTCTAAAAAATTGTAGCTGGTAAAGTAATATTGTAAGAAAACAGTCTATTCATACCGTAACATCTCATATGTCTCCTGCTGCTACAAGTAATACGTTTCTTCACCTTATTATTCACTTACAATTCTAAAATCTATGTTTTGAAAGTTTTTCTATTTAATTTTATTTTACTTTCCCACTTGTGTGCTTTGTAAACCACTATCCCTGCTACTGGCAAGAACACTTTTGTGTAATAGAGCTGATACTTCTTTTACTACTGCAACTGCTCTTTACCCCAGGTCTAGTTTTGAGTTTACATTAGAATCAATTCCTGTGTTTTCTTGCTTCATTACTTCTTATGTTTGCCAGATTGTCTTTTGATCATCATGACAATTCTGTAGATGTAATTTACCTTCCTAATTTTTTTCTCTCATGTTATCCTTACTTGTTTCTCACTTTATTTACTTCTCACAGTTACAGTTTTCAAGATCTCTTAGGCTTACTGTTCATCCACTTTCTGGTACTTATTTTCTTTATATAATTTTAAATATATGACACAGCATCAGGGGAGGAGGGGTGATGGGTAGAGGACCTTTGAAATATCTACAGGGATGATGATTCCCTCACTTCCTTGAGCAGCCTCTTTTAATGTGAGAAGAAACTGGCTTCCACCTTGATACAACCTCCTGTAGTGTAGATAGTGATAATGCCTACCTTGAGCCTTCTTTTCTCTGGACTAAACAATCCCTAAGTCAATCTTCATAAGGATTGCTCTCTAGATCCTTCACTTTCTTGCTGTTCTTTCGATGCACTCCGACATCTAAACGTTGTTCTTGTACAGAGAGGTTTAAAACAGTACACAGAGATATAGCCTCACCAGTGCAAGTCCTCTTGGAAACATTTTAAAGGAAATCTGTCCCAGTATGGGGTGACAAACACCCTAGAATTGGTTCAATCCCTGGGCTCTCTCCTCCCCTTACCGTCCAAGGTCCAGTAGGGGTTGAGGGGGCGGGGGAACCCCATGTGGCCCCAGGAGCCAGGGATCCCTCGGGCGGCACGCAGGCGTGGAGCTTTTTGAATCAATTGGCCAGCTGAAGAATGCTGAGTGCCTGTTGGTCAGTCTCACACGCTCCCGCGGGTATTTAAGGGGGGGGGCACAGCGACCGTTAGCACTCTTTCTTCTACTCTTCCTCACTCTCCTCGTTCACCATCGTCTCCCGCAGTGGCTGTGAAGAGCCCAGCCACGTGCACAGCAACAGGCAGCTGGCAGCAGGCAGCGAAGCATAGCAACGGATACAGAGAAGTGGCAAGGCTGACCCCCTTCTCTGTCTCTCTCTCTATCTCTATTTCCCTATTTTGGGCTAAGTCGGTTTTCCCTTCTTCCCCCCCCACTTCGGGCTGGGAAGGAGCGTGTTTCCCCCATCGCGTCCCACAGTATTTTTGTAGGCGTGGTCGGGATATATTTGTATGTAACCTCTCTGTTTCCTGAGTTCTGATTGTTAAAGTTTTGCACCTGGCGTTTGAGCAACACGTGCGTTTATTTCTGCTGACCGGAACCCAAAAGAACCTCGAGGGGGACACTAGGACCCCCTCGTTCCACGGGATGTCGAGCCTAATTAAGCTTTATCCCGTTACATAAATGGCGCAGTGAGCAGAGGTTTCCATTGTGCAGATTCTACACGAACTGGGACACAGTCTGACCCGATCAGACATAGAAAGTGCAGAGAGCTATGCCAGCGACCCAGCTAAGGTTGCCCAGAATCTAATGAGCAACCCGCAAAATTTGGTCGCGATTTTGGCAGCTTGCGCGATACAGAGATTCCCGGAATTTTTTAAGAATAGGGAGAAGATTTGCTGCATAGATCAAGAGATAGCACGGGTGGAATCAGGAATATTAGCAGCTTTGCAAGGAACGGAGGGACCTTCCCGGGTGTTCGCACGTGTAGGCAGTTCCACAGCCACCTTTTCGGGGTCTTTCCACTTCCCCGTCGTGGCTTTCCCGCACATGCACGATACAGCACTAGCGGTTTTTCCAGAAGGTCCGTCCGCCGCTGACCCCAGGGATTTCCCTGCGCCCACCGGAGACCTGTCTACCGGCGTGGATGACGCACTCCCCACTTCCTCTTTCACAGCTTTTCTTTTCGCATGCAGCGCGCCGGTCGCAGGCTTTGCCGAGCCCGGCGGACACCTCTTGGGCGCCCAGGCATCCTCGCCGCTCGCGGCTTTTACAGGAGAAGCGACCGAGCTGGGGCCGGGCGGGGCCAGGAGTGCGGGTGTCTCCCAAGCCTCACCCCAGCGGCTGCACGGGCAGCCACTAGTGGATAGGCTTCCCGCGGGTTTGACTGAGTCTAACCCTATTCTAATGCAGCCCGCCGAAGAAGGCGCCTGCCTGCAAAGCCCGCCTAACAAGCTGCCTGCACCCTCACTGCCAGCTCTGCAGGCAAACATGCCTGCCAGACCGGACCAGCCCGCGCAGGTCCGGATTGTGCCCTCACCACCACGAGGCACTAACCCTGCCCAATCGAGCGCGATTGCGCCCCCTGCTGACAGCGGAAGAAACGTTCATCTGGAGATGACAAAGCCTCTATGCGTCTGCGGCAATTCAGACGCCACTACAGACGGGGAAGACAGGTGGATCCAAGTAAAGGTGATCCACCCAGTGATCCAACAAGAGATCACTGACTGTGGCTGTGACCGAAGGGCCGCCACAAGCCCAAAAATAGCAAAGCCCCTGCGAGCCTTCAGTGACTCTGATACGACAGACACAGAGAAGCTGAGAAGGACACTGACCAGCTTCGGACAGAAGACTGGATTTGGAGAGCGGAGACCTCCGAAGGGGAAACATTTCGCTGACACCCCCAACGTCAGCCTCTCGAAGAGATGAGAAGTGCGCCACACAAAGAAGGCACCACTGCAAGCAAGTCCACCCAAGAGTCCACGCCACAGCCCATGGAGCAGCCCACCAAGCAGCCCACAGCAAACCAGACGCCACTCTGGGAGGAACCAGGAGAGGAACAGAAAACAGAAGTGAGCTTCATCTCCCAAGAACTGGTTCCAAGAAGCTGTGGCATTGGGCGTGCCGCAGCACTTATTGGAGTGCATGGAAATGGGGCTAATAAAATCCCTAGTACTCAGGGCTTGGAAGGGGCGTGGGGGGTGGCAAAAAGGGAGACAGTAGCAGTAGTGGTGGGGGTAGCAAGGGCTCTCCAGCAGCAGATTCACCTACTGCAGTGGGTAATCCTTTCATTCCTTACGATAAGGGATCCAAGGATGATCCACGACACTAGGCAAGACCATGGTAGTTTCAGACCACTCATATCACTTCATACATGTCCTAGTGGTCTGATAAACACACACCCTTGCCTATAATTCCCACAGGACCAAATTGAGATGATCTACATTCTAATCGATACTGGGGCATAGAATAGTGCATTAGATGTGCAGCAGGCAAAGGATTGGGAAACCTGCCATCCCACCAGACAATTAGATTGGTGGTATCACAGGTACCCCTAGTGTTTGTCACCTGGCCAAGGCGAAGCTATGGCTCCCAGGTGGTAAGCATTGTACCGATGGGAAGCCTGTCTTGAGCCTATAACCAGGAAACATCCTAGGATGTCCTGGCTGGTAAGGGTGGCATCTCCCCAATAGTACCCTAAGGCCTTTTGGGCTCTATGGGGTGGGGACAAGGGGGAGGCAAAGGGGGCAAGCAACGCTTGTATTAATGCTTGTGTATTGCTCCAGCTCTCCCCAGATATAGCCTGACCTGCACGGACCAGTATCTCCTGCCTGCCGCAGTCAGACAAGACATCTCGAGGTGATGACAGATCTGGAGCGGAGGCAGCTCAGCAGGATACACCTGCCAGGTAGATCAGGGAGCAAGCCCTATCATTCTCTGCTAGAAACGCAGACAAGGCCACCTGTGTTAGTAAAGGTGTCACTGGCAGACCCAGAGGGCTACATGCCCGGGAAGCCATGAATACCTGTGGGAAAGATACACTGCACCAGCACGCGGTGGGTCATTCTTAACCATTAGTCCAGCCGCCCAGTCACTGTGCACCGAGGCCAGCTTCCTTCGTACAGGTACAAGCTGGACCAGGACCTGGACACCGGATGAAGCCTGACTCGCCACAGACTGGACCAGTCATCGAGGGATCAGACTGGCCGTCATCAGGGAGGACACCTGACCTGTCCAGGAGACTCAACACCGAGGACATTCAGAGAGAATGACCAACGAGGGACACACCTAATCGGACTCAGACCTTGTTTTAGTTAGGGTCCTGTATCAAAGCCTCTGTATTAGGGTGTGAATACCCTAGCTTTCATGCTTGAGACTGCCCAAAGGCAACGGGGTGGAATGTCCCAGTATGGGGTGACAAACACCCTAGAATTGGTCCAATCCCTGGGCTCTCTCCTCCCCTTACCGTCCAAGGTCCAGTAGGGGTTGAGGGAGCGGGGGCACCCCACGTGGCCCCAGGAGCCAGGGATACCTCGGGCGGCACGCAGGCGTGGAGCTTTTTGAATCAATTGGCCAGCTGAAGAATGATGAGTGTCTGTTGGTCAGTCTCACATGCCCCCCTAGGCTATTTAAGGGGGGGGCACAGCGACCGTTAGCACTCTTTCTTCTACTCTTCCTAACCCTCCTCGTTCACTGTCATCTCCCGCAGTGGCTGTGAAGAGCCCAGCCATGTGCACAGCAACAGGCAGCTGGCAGCAGGCAGCGAAGCATAGCAACGGACACAGAGAAGCGGCAAGGCTGACCCCCTTCTCTGTCTCTCTCTCTCTCTCT
>VWZI01023559.1:85551-106190 GCA_013396835.1 Psilopogon haemacephalus
CCCACCTGGCTACAACCTCCCTTTAGGTAGATGTAGACAGCAATGAGGTCACCTCTGAACCTCCTCCTCTCCAGGCTAAACAACCCCAGCTCCCTCAGCCTCTCCTCATAGGGCTTTTGCTCTAGGCCCCTCACCAGTGTCATTGCCCATCTCTGGACACCTTTCAGTACCTCAACATTTCTCTTGAATTGAGGGGACCAGAACTGGACACAGTACTCAAAATATGGCCTGACCAGTGTCAAGTACAGGGGAACAATAACCTCCCTTGTCCTGCTGGCCACACTGTTGCTGATACACGCCAAGATGTCATTGGCTTTCCTGGCCACCTGGGCACACTGCTGGGTCATGTTCAGCATGCTATCTACCAGCAACCCCAGGTTCCTCTCTGCATGGCTGCTCTCCAGCCACTCTGTGCCCAGCCTGTAGTGCTGCCTGTAATTGTTGTGACCAAAATGTAGAACCCTACACTTAGCTTTTTTAAATCTCACCCCATTGGCCTCTGCCCACCCATCCAGACTGTTTAAGTCCCTCTGCAGCGCCTTCCTACCCTCCGACAGATTGACACCTGCTCCTAGCTTGGTGTCATCTGCAAACTTACTGGTAATGGACTCAATCCGCTCATCCAGGCCATTAATAAAGATATTGAACAGAATGGGGCTCAGCACTGATCCCTTGGGCGCACCACTTATGACTGGTCACCAACTGGATGTGGCACCATTCACCACCACTCTCTGGGCCTGGCCTACCAGCCAGTTCTTGACCCATTTCAGCTGGGATCTGTCCAAGCCATGAGCTGCCAGCTTTGCCAGGAGCTTGTTGTGGCAGACAGTGTCAAAGGCTTTGCTGAAGTCCAGGTAGACTACATCCACAGCCTTCCCTGCATTCACCAGGTAGGCAACCTTATCGTAAAAACAATGAAGTTGGTCAGGCAGGACCTGCCCTTCCTAAACCCATGCTGTCTGGGCCTGATCCCTAGGCCATCCTTTAAGTGCTGTGCAAATGCACTCAAGATGACCTGTTCCATAACCTTGCCTGGCACTGAGGTCAGGCTGACAGGTCTGTAATTTCCCATTTCCTCCTCTTGGCCCTTCTTGTTAATGGGCACCATATTGGCCAGCTTCCAGCCTTCAGAGACCTCTTTAGAGAGCCAAGACTGTTGATAGATTATGCAGAGCGGTTTGGCCAGCTCTCTCAGCACTGTAGGATGGATATTATCTGGTCCAATGGACTTGCAAGGATCCAAGTTACAAGTTTAGATGGTCTCTGGTGATGATTATTTACACGGAAGGTATCTAGAGACAATTGTAAACAGTTTAAATCAAATCCAAAATTCATGAACAGTATCTTAAACTGCAAAGAGTTTTCTTTGGTGGTGAGGTGTGTGTAAGTGAGCACTCAAGCCAGAAGTTTATTGCTTTCAAGCTGTAACTGCAATTGGTGGTAATGCAGCTTACGCAGGGGCACTTGGTTTTCTTGGTCTTACCCCTTCTGCACAGTCTATTACCATCTGGCAGTGTTGTTCATACTAAGGCTGGCTGTGGTTTCAGGCAACTTTTGGCAAAGGTTTCTTGCCCATGGCATGGGCACTTGCGTATGCAGCATGGTAAAGTTTCCAGGAAACAAGCTTGAAGAAACAATACTTGGTATTAAGCAACAAGGCAAGCTGTTTACAACTCTGGCCTACTTTCATCAAGTGCCTAAGTATCAATTTGTCCAATGGCAACTGAGGTAAACAAAACCATTGACCAATAAGAGTGGCATGTTGCCAAAACTAAGCATATTAGGTGAAGCTGTGGCCTTGCTTTGCTCAAATCTGGGAAGACATGGGCCTTGCACAAGGCAAGCATATATGAAGTGTGCACTTGGTTTACCACAATATGTAAACAGAAGGAAAACAAGTCTGAACAAGCCAAGGTTGTCAGACTCTGTGATGCCAGACCTGTGTCCTCTTTCCCACATCTCTCCCCACTCTGTAAGGATGAGGGGGAGCAGGAGACCATATTTTGACCTACCACCACATTTCCACTCCCTTGCCTAGTGGGCAATTCATTGAGGGAAATGAATTACCCCTTGGGGATGGAGTACCTTGTGTGGATTACCTTGCTTACAAGCATGTTGCTCTTGGGCAGTGAATACCTTCTGGTAAGGTTTATTCCATATGAGTTAGGTTGCCTTATTCAAGCACAGCGGGTTACATATAAACATAGTGACTACATACTATATGCACTACAGATGTAAATAAAGTTTTTTAATTTCTTTGTTTCTTGTTTGCTTGCGCTTTTTCAATTTGTTTTTGGGTTTTGCTATTGTTATAAATTATCAATATTTATTAATATCTTTGTTCATTAAAAAAATATCTCACATACTAATTTACAATTTACATTTACAGATTCCAGTATTAGGTTTGATAAAGATATTTCCACAAAATGTATATACAAACAGTTTAAACAATTTGAGCAAAATCAGAAATTTATGAACAGCAATCTAGTTAGGAAAATGATGCTCAGCAAGTGCAGCTTGCTCACAAGAGAGACTCTTTGTTCAATTAAAGAAGTAGCTGGCAAGAACTTTTTAGAAAGATGTTATAGAAAATATTTATTTACTCGCAAGTGAGTTTCCAGAGCCTATTCAGGTCTGCGATATTTTGTAATCCAAAAAGTACAGTGCAGTTGCATGAGTTAAACCAAAAAAATGGCACCCACTGCTTGGAGGCTTTGCCAGGGGGAACTTTGCCAGAGAGTTTTGTAGCTTTGCTTTTTGGAACGTCTTGCTGATGGAGACAGCTTCCTGATCAGGGGAAAACTTTGTCAATGAGGGTTTCATCAAGTGTCATGGGGTGGCTTGCAGCTTGTGAAATGGCTGCAGTTACTTTCAGCTCGTGGGTTTGTCTTGCTGCAGGATGAGTCGGTTTTGGCTTGCATCTGGCAGCAGACATCTGTGACTGTTTGATGTGGCTTTCACCATTTGGCAGTGGTTCCTCTTGCAGGATGCAGCTGGCATGGTAAATTTGCCATCTAGGAGAGGAAACTTTCTTTTGGCTTGGAAAGGCAGCTTCAGCTTGCTGGCTGGGCTTTTTGGGTGCAGTTTCAGCAGCAGTACACACAGGGACTGTCACAAATATGAATAGCTTTCACCACCTTATCTAGAAGCTACAGAACAACAAGGCTTTCCATGTCAACAAGGCTAGAGCATGCAGTTGATTGACAAAAAAAGGTGAATTTAGTGTTTGCCTGAAGATAATATGTCCAATGGCATTAGACAAAACTAATATAATTCAACCATAGCATAGACTTTGCCCAAACATGGGACATTCACAAGAACAACACACAGCATGCCACAGGTGAGGTGCATGGTTCTTTCCTTAGGAGAATCATAGAATCAGCCAGGTTGGAAGAGACCTCCAAAATCATCCTGTTCAATCTCTCTCCCAGACCTATCCAATCAACTAGAGCATGGCACTAAGTGTCCCATACAGTCTTTTCTTGAACATCTCTAGGAATGGCAACTCCACCACCTCCCTGGGCAGCCCATTCCAATAGCAAGTCACTCTCTCTGTGAAGAACTTCCTCTTAATATCCAGCCTATACCTCCTCCAGCACAACTTGAGACGATGTCTTCTTTTTCTGTTGCTAGTTGCCTGGGTGAAGTCTCCACTGACTGGGAAAAGTGAAACATAACCTCCATTTTCAAAGTGGAAAAGAAGAAAGAGCCAGGGTACTATGCACCAGATAATCTCACCTCTGTGCCCATTAAGATTATGGAGCACAACCTTCTGGAAGTACTGCTGAGGCAGAAGAATAATGAAGAGGTGATTGGGTACAATCAGCATGGCTTCACAAAGAGTAAATCATCCCTGACAAACCTGGTGGCCTTCTATGAAAATGTCACAACATTATTAGATGAGAGATGAGCAACTGACATCATCTACCTGGACCTGAGCGAAGCCTTTAACACTGTTACACACAATATTCTGGTCTCCAAGCAGGTAGAACATGGGTTTGACAGATGGACAACTTAGTAGATTAAAAACTGACTTGACAGCTGCACCCAAAGAGTGGCTGTCAATGGGTCCATGTCCAAGTGGAGGGCAGTGACAAATGGAGTCTCTCAAGGATCAGTAATGGGACCAGTCTTGTTCAATATGTTTGTCAGTGACAGTGGCATTGAATACATCCTCAGTAAGCATGAAACTTCATTACCAAATTAATGAAGGTCTTAATTTCATGAATTCTACAGAACTGGAATGAGAAGTGAAGATGGGAACTCATAAAACCATAGTTGTTTAGCATGTTCTTTCCATAGGCATCCCTGTGAAACTCATCAAAAGTGGGAATCTTTTTCTTTATAAAACACAACAGAAATAAAATCCTCAAATACAGGTGAGAATGATCTGACAGATTTCCCTTTGACTCTTCTAAAAGCAATTCAGTCAGTTTTTCATCAAAACACGTTATATTTTATTTCATAATTTCTGTAGACAGGTTTTATGTGCTGCTGCATCAACAGCACATGTTTTAGTTGTATAGAAGTGAAAACACATACCTCACTAAAAATAACACATTTCCTTGTTTAATATTTGAATGTTAAACGAAATAGAGTTATAGGCATCAAGGTATAATTTAATATTAAAGAGCAATAACTATCAAATAAAATTTCTGTTACTTCAGTGTTTTATAAGATGAATTCCAACAGGAACAGGTTTTGCAATATGAGATGACAATGCTGTTCAATACTTTCCCTACAAATGTACCCTGAAGAGACCTGTTTCTGTGTGTTGTTGTCTTGCTCTAAGTTTTGTTCTTGTTGTTTTGTTTGGTTGGTTGTGTGTTTTTTAACATATCATTCAAATGAATATAAATAATTTTTAAAATATCTCTATGAATATTCTATGTGTACAGTGGAAATTTAAAAAAAACATGGCTAGTATGTGCATTATTGAAGATCACTTTGGTAAAAGCATATTCATTGAATATTTTTCTTTTCTTTTCAAATTCACCTCATTTTCTTGTTAATGTCTTTAGAAATGTCAATTTAGTACTTTTGCTGTTATAAACTTTGCAACAAGTAGCCATAAATAATGCATTAGTGGCAATATTGTTCTATTAACTTTTTTAAGGGCATAATTAATTCACAGCTTTAGGCGTATTTAAATAAGAGTCTGCTTTTAACTTTGTAGTTTTCGACTGAGCTTTTCTTTGGCTAGTAAACACAAAATGGGGTAAAGCAGTAAAAAAAAAAAAACAACCCAAGACGGAAAAAACCCGACAGTTCTCACAGTTTCATTTTGGAAAATCTAATCTATAGGAAACATACGCTGCAAAACAAATTACCTGAAATATCTAAGTCCACACAGCAAACCTCTTTCGTCTTCTCTTTAATTTGGTATCAAGTTTATAATAGCCATCTCTGGGTTCTTCATTGTTATTCCCCAATTCCTGCTTTTCCTGCAGAGAAGTTAATGGGGTTATAATTTCATAATTAAAGCAGATAATTTTAATTTCTCTGATGACTCTTTATTATGATAATCATGTTAGGATTATGGTCTTCATTTGTGGCAGTGCATGATCATTTGGCTTTTGTAGAAGCTGCCTGTGCTACTGAGCCACTAAATAATTAAACAAGCAGAACATTCCACCAGCAAAGTCTTTCTGTTAGTGGAAGTCCAAAGCCAGAGTTAACTCCCTGTAAACCTATTAAGGGATTTAGACAGAGAACATACCACAGATTTACTGTTAGTCATCAAATATGGGGTAAAGCTTCATTAACACAGTACCTAGTTTCAGATTTAATGAAGAGCTGGCTTTCTAGATTGGATGATAGTGTAGGCTTTCCTAGGACAACAAACATTAAATGAAATGTTTCTAGACTGGTTAGTTAACTATGAAAAGAATAATAGGAGGCCCAAGGAGAAAGATTCTAGAGAGGAATGCCTGATGCATAGACCTGGTGCATATTACCTCAGTTACTCGGTTGTCCTCTGCAGTATAGTACCATTCATGTCGGAAGTTGAAATAAATTAATAATTTTATTTCATTCTGTTATTTGATTAGTTTGTGTGCACACAGCTGCCCTTTACATTAAATCTTGTAGTCAAAGACAGTTGAAATAATGTCTGATACACAGTAGCATGACAATAATGACTGTACACTATATAGAAAGAAAACATTTGCAAGCATCGAATGTATCACATCATTATAACTACTATTTGTTTAAAGGCTTTATCAAACTAAACACTTGAACGATTGTTGTGAAGATGCATTTATATTTATGGAGGCATAAACCACAGAAAATTCAAGTTTTTCAGACTCTTTAGCTGTCTCTTTTCTTCTCTGGGATGTTTCAGATGGGTCAAACTTTAACAAAAAGGTATTTGCAACTAAATTAGCCTGTATTTCTAAAAGCAGGAAGTAGGGACTGAGAGTGTGTGTGAGTTGTGGGAACTGGGGATGTGCAGTGGTAACAAAGGAAAGTGACAAGAAAATTCAGTGGAATAATAACTATTTTAGCACAGATGTAGTATTTGAAAATATGATAAATATATAGATTTTGAATAAACATTACAGTTTTCAATGCATCAAGAACAAAAAAGTTGCTTAGTGTAAAGTCTGTCCTCTGGTCATGTATTAACCTTATGTAGTTCCCACTTTTTGCCAGCCTGCACTTGGATTTATGTTATGGCAATGAGTTTAAAAAACAAGGTTATTCACATTTTTGTAAATATTATATACATTTTCCATGAAAATATTTATGTGTGAACATAAAATAGCTGAAATTCATTGAAGAAATATAGCAGAAAAAATCTTAAGCTGGAGATGGTGCTTTCTAGTACGTGTCTGTCATGGAAGGCCAATAGGCCTAAAACATGTCCTGGCTTGACCAGACATGTTCCCCTGTTCTTTCTTTCTGCTGTTGGGGGAAGTAAGGCAGGAAAGGACAACAAAGGCCTGGTGCTATTATGCCTCTTCCAAATAAACAGAGTACCTGCATGTGTTTATGAACTTGTGTCTGCCCTAATATGGGCGAAGTAAGCCCTAGTTTACCTAATATGGTCAAGTTTGGCAAACTGCCATTCTGATTGGCTAATCTGTGGCCAAAGAGCCATTTTTCTTGGGCTGAATTAGTAAAAGAGATGAGCAGACAAACACAATGTGCTCTCTGCCATTGCATACCTGCTCTCTACTATTGCACTCTGCCATGCTCTGCCATGCTTTTGCCTTGATCCAAGCCAGCTTTGCTTAAACTACCTGGCTTAAACTACCTGGAACTGCCATGCCTTAGTTACCAGGGAATAGGCATTAAGTGCCTCCATGAAGCAGATGAGAAACAGCCACCAACAAGACATACCTGCCTGCACATCTGCAAGTTTTCTGCTGAGACTGAGAGCCTTGGAAAGGACAGATTCATCCAAGAGGAACCAACATAGAATCATAGAATGGTCTACGTCGGAAGAGACCTCAAAGATCAGGTTGGAGATCATCTAATTCCTCCTCAGTATCCTGCTGGCCAGAGAAAAGCTCCAAAAGTCTTCAATGGCTAATAAGACACTGACAGAACTCCCTTCAAATGTTTGGGTACTATCTGAAAATTGTATTTTAGTCCCAGGAATCCAGAAATACTATATTTGTGAGTAAATATTTAAATCCTCTTTGTAACTAATTCTAAATGCCTTCTGCCTTAAGTAGAAAGGAGCCTCTCAAATCCCTCTAGTGGGCAAGAAGTATAATCAACTGCAAGAACCTCTTCCAATTCTAATAGATTAATTCTTGTATTTTGCTAGTTATTTCTTAAGTATTTAAAATGTCTCATTGTCCTCTGTGTAATTGTGCTGGTTAAAGGCTAATTGGAAGATTTTTAATGAAAAATTAGATTATAGGCTGAGAAATTAAAACAAAACTGTGTCTATTACACTCATAGGGTGTTTAAGAGTAAGAACCAAAACATAGATAAGAGAACTGCTTCAGGTCACTAGCTGCTGATCTTTCTCCTCCTGGCTTCTAGGTCAATCTGTGTAATTCAACTAATCAATTCCTGATTCTTAACCCCCTGGCTGGTCTTCATTGCTTACCTGGCACATAAGACAAATACTGGGTTAAGATTTGGTAGTGGGGGAAGGTGGTAGGGTCATTTGGAACCACTCTTGGGGATTCTGATCTCTGGGAGGAGTCTGGTGTTTCTGTATTACCTTTTTACTGTATATATCTGTAAATATCTGCTTGTATATTGTGCAAAGCTGTATATATAAAGCTTCATTTATTAACTTCCAGCTGGCTGAGTCTAGCCTGAGTTATTTCAAAGGTGTGGGGGAATGGATAACTGCTGAGCCATCACAGTAATGTTTTTCATGACTGTGCAAATAAGCTATTAAAAAATTACATTTTGTATTGAGATTCCTGGATATCAACATCAATAAATGGTATAAAAACTTGGAATAAAATAAACCTCCTAGTGCTACAATGGCTACAATGTCATATGTGCTAGGATAGTAGAAGTTTAGATCCTTTTGTTTGTTTTATTAATAGATTTATTGCATTTTAAATCACTTTCATGTTCTTAATGAGGCTATCAAGTGGCAGTATTTACTGCTATCTTGAGGACATTCTTTTTCTGTGTAAATCTAGCTTCTATGTGGATCTGTTATTCAGTAACCATAAATCTACCAGTGATTCCACAAATTAAAAACTTGACAATTAAAAGAGGAATAGTTATATTGTTTTTTATTATATCAGAAGTGCCATTAACAACATTGTCACTCTTCTACACCACTACAAAACACAGTACTAGAAAAATGCTCTGGGGAGAATTAATTCCAGCTCAGCCAAGCCCAGTACAAAGTTCTACTATTCTCTCTGCTTCTTAACCTAACAATGCTAAACTGTCATTTCATGGTGACTAAAGCCAAGGCTGCCTTCTACCTTAACAGCCTTGTCCAGACCTTCTTTCTTCATTAATACAAGGTCCAGAATCACACCTCTCTTTGTTCTTCAGTCACCTGAATCAGAGAGAGAAAATAGAAAGTTAAGAAGAATATTACCAAGACAATTCACTCCATCCTGGATTCTCTGTGATCCAGCTGTTTGGTTAGATCCAAGACTCACCTCAGACACAGCTGTGTAATCTTACCTCAGAGTACTGTGAAAGGCCTGTCAAAAAGTCTATTGACAGATCAGGAATGCAAAAAATTATAAACTAAGGGAGATAAGACTGCTACATTAGGAGAAAGAACATAACTATGCCCCCAAGACCAATCAGTCGAGAGGCTGAACATGTTCTGCTGGCAAACATGAACACAGAGCACATCTAAATACTATGTATTTATCTGCTTATACAGGGCTAATCACACAAAGTCACAGCCTTGCACAGAGTATATGCATGAACACACACAGCACCAACAACTACATCCTATTCGTCTCTGTTTGAGCATAATGAAAGCCCTTTAGTGGGAAATATTAATGTGCATATGCATATATGTGTGTGTGTGCATGTATGTAAGCAGTGTGGATCCCTCCAGCAGCTGGGCACAGACACTCATTCTGTCCTGTACCTGCCCTTAAATCCCAGTCTCAACAGTTTCTGGCACGTCCACGTAGGCTCTAGGGTGACTGCCCCACTCTAGTTGGGACAGTCTTACTCACACATGCATGGACACACTGACATGACCAGCTGGTTAAGATTCCCTGATAATTAACTGCTCCTGTGTCTCTTCTTTAGAAGCATACACGAGAATTTTGCTCCTTAAGTCCCCCTGATGCTATAGTGTATGAAAACTAGGTGGGAGTGCTTTGATCTCATTAATAGCCAGCTCCCACTCCCATCACCTTATTTTTAGAGTCACATATATTTGTTGCTCTCCTGTGCATCCTTCTATATAAAGAGATTCATAAACTGTTGTGCATTTAAACTTCTCTTTAACTTTTATCCAAATGACCTTCAGAGGTCCTTTAATAAATACACAAATTTTTGGTGCTATAGTTCTTTATCTGCAAAGACAATTTTTTAAATCAAAATAGCCCTGCTCTGCATAAATCATCTTTTATCTAGTCATCTCAATATAACTGTTAGCAAACTCAGGGCTTGCAGATTGTTTTGAAGCTTGTATCTCACAAAAAAAATCCTCAAACAAGTAAAAAAAAAACCCACGGGGAAAAAAAAATAAAACAAAAAAAAAAAAGGTACGTTAAAGATAGTGCAAAAGTCCTTTTCCAAATTTGTCAATTTGATGGAGCTATGTTTATAAAAATAATACATTTCAGAAACACATTCAATTGGGAAAACAGGGAAGATAATTTTTAAGATCTCAAGAAAAGGGAATGTTATAGGCATTTTAGTTAGAGACTTGGGTTTGGTTTTGTTTTTTTTCCTAAGCAAGCAGGATTTGTTTAATTCATTTCCATGATGAAGAAATTTTTTCTTATTACTACATCAAGAAGCTTATGGACAAAAATGAGAGTCTTAATCTGGTTCTTTATTAGAGGAATTTCAACTTGGCAGAAAAAAAAATAATAAAAATAGATACTGTCTATCTTGAATGATCAAAACAGAATTAAAGTAAGTATCAAGATGAAATTAGAACCTCTTGTCTCTTCCCCATGATTATATATTGTTTTGAATCTTACTCCACAGGAGAAGTATTACATGTAGTCAGTCCTTGTAGTGGAAGGCTAATAGGCCTACTAGATGTCCTGGCTTGCCCTACCCTTCTGCTTGGGCTATTATGTCCCCTCCCAAAGTGATTAACAGGTACCCACAGGTATTTAGGTATTTGTTAGTATTTTGCCTACATAAGGGTAAGCAAGTCCTAACAACCTAATATGGTCAGCTTTGCAAATGCCATTCTGATTGATGAATCTCTGTGGCCAAAGTACCCATTGCACTTGGGCAAGTAATATAAATTGAGCCAAGTTCCAAGAAGTAGAGCTGCTCTGTGCTGCCTCTGCTCCCTCTAACCCACTGCTCTGCTCTACATTCTGCTCTATGGACTGCTTGGCTTGGACAACGTGGTCTGCTCTGCCTCCTGCTTCAGACCAGCTTAACCATGATGTTATGGGCTTGAATGACCTGGAAACTTAAGTGCCTGAACTTTCCCAGGAGAAGGCATTAAGTGCATCATTACGTGGTGAGAAGAGGCACCCACATTTTGCTCTCTGCACATCTGCAAGAGATCCTGCCTGCACCTCTGCAAACCTCCATGCCAAGAGGAACCAGGATCAGGTCAAAGACCGTCTGCCTCATTCCCAGCACTCTTGTAAAGTCAGGGAAGATCTGGAAGCTTTTCAACGGCTATCAAGACGCCAAGCAGCTCCAGCACTGCCACAAAGGAGCCAAGGACTATCTCTGAATTCTGCTCTACTGCTATGAGTAAAACAGACTTTCCCTAGGGCTCCAGACTGCCTATTTATAAGTGGGCCAAAGCCATTTGCAGCTCAACTTTTTCCAATATTCTGATTTTCCTAAATTACTAAATTGCCTGTAAGCATACTTTGATGATTTTTCCCCACCAAATTAGAACAAAAATTTAACTAGTTTCTACATAACTTGTGGGCAGAGCTTTTTGGAAATAAAATAACTACATATTTTACAATTCCTGCCTTGTTAATTGCCCATGATTAATTCAGTCCTATGTTACCAATATACAGAAAGCGTTTCCTGTAGCTAATCCACAATACTTCGGCTTTACAAATTGTTTTGTTTGTGTAAAATACCTATGAAATTAATTTAAACAAATATATTGTCACCTTTTAGTGTTAATAGGTTTGTTGATACATAGATATTTTACACATACAAACACGTATTAAATCCAACCCAAATCTATTCAAACCAGTGGGACCTTTTATTATTTCAATAGTTTAAAATAGACGACAATGTTATAAGTAGAAAGGGTTACAGAGAAATGCATCTTCTGAAGTCAATAAGAAAACCATTAAAAATATGTAATTAAAAAGGCTCAGTTTTTGGATAACTGATTCACTAAAATTTCTTAATTTATCAGTTTTTAATCAATGTTAATATTATAAAATCATAGGGTCTTTCTGAAGGGATTAAGACTGCATGATACTAGCTGTGGGACACAGAAAACTATTCATTCTTCTATATGGAACACTGGATATGCGAGATATACTTTCTTTAGAATGTCAGATAATTCTGTGCAGTTTTTGGTGGGGTTTTCCTCTTATTTTATCAGTCTTTTCTTCAGATCAATAATGTTCTCTCCCCACTTATGACTACAGATTTTGGTTTTTTCCTTGAGCTTTCATACGTAAATTGTATGACTAAACTACTCAAGTAAAAAAATGTATATTAGTCAAATAACAATGACAACAGTCTGGATGAAGCAGGATCTGCTTTAAGTCAGAGTATTTCTCAAGAAGTGGAGAATACACACCCTGCCTTTTTTTTTTTTTTTTCTTTTCCTTATATCTGATCACAACTTTCCAACCTTGAAGCTTCTGTCTACTGCAGCTTACCTCATCTCTGTGTCTTTCCAGGAAGATCTGGGACAATCTTCTTTATTAGGTAACTGACAATGGCTATAAGATTCCTATTTAACCTTCTTATCTCAAAGCTAAAGCCACCTAGCTCTTGCAACACCTCCTTGTATGCAACACTTTACAGCATCCTGACAAGCTGAGTTCTGTATATAAATATTTGACTTGTGCAAGGGAGACAAAAAATTAGCACTCCAGGTGCAAATTCACAAGTGCTAGAAAAAAATTAAAAGGCCCATTCTTCTGAACCTGCTGTTCCCACAGTCTTGCTAATACAGCCCAGGATATAGGTAGCGTTTTTTTACTCTCTGGGCAAATCCTACCTTATGTTCAAATTCAGCTCTCAGGTCTTTCTCTAAAAAAAAAACTTCTTTCTTGCCATCTGATTTCAGTGTCTACTGATATATTGGTTTATGTCTTTTTGGTTACTGGACTTTGCAACTTTCTTTTCTGAACTTTACACTCCTGTCATCCCATTTCTTCATCTTGTTAGGGTTTCTCCAAATAGCAATTCATCTCTCCAGTGTATCAGCCACTCTCATAGTCTGATATCAGCTGAGAACTTTGTGTTAATGCACTCTAGTCCATTGTTGTAACTAATAAAGACACTAACCATTGTCCATACTACTATCAATCTTTTAGGACAGTTATCATTTGCAGATATAATTTGGATTTTATTATGACAGTTTTTCACTGCATTGTAGTCAACTTGTTTAGAATGTGCCTCACAATTTGACTATAAAGACACCATGGCAGATTATATCAAAGGCCTTGTTAAATATAAAAGGCTTCTACTGGTTTCCCCTCATTCACAGAACCATCCATCTTTTCATAAAAGGCAGTGAGGTCAGTCAGGCACTATCTGCCTCTTATGAGTTTGTACAGACTGTTCCCAGACACATTCTTATCCTTCGTGTGTTTGGACACATCTTCCAAGAGGATTTGCTCCATTTGCTTCCCAGGGAATGAGGTTAGGTGACTGGCTCATAGGTCTTTATTTTCTTTCTCTTTCTATGTCTACCTATCATCAAAAGAAAATAACAAAAACATTATTCATTTGTTTAGAATCCTAAATGTACAAAGTACTTTCAAGTTATTAATATGAGCCTCAAGTACATATCAGGCTGAGAAGTAAAACAACTGACACAATGGATTAATTCTAATTGTTTTTGGCACTTTTGTAGTTGTAAATAACATTAGTATCCTAGAAACTTAGCTATTTGCTACCTATTAAACAAAGGTGCCTGGCTTTGGAATTCCAGTCCAGGGAGAGGATAATTGGATTTTAATTTTAATTAAGACTGAGAACTTAAAAATATATGTGTTCTGTAATTCACTTCATACAGCTTTTATTCTGCAAAATATTGTCAGTTCATAGTGTGGCGTACTCTTTGTATTGTTTTTTTTGAAGGGAGCATTACATGAACTCAAACTCTTTTTCTCCTCGTTCTACCCAGGTCCCTTTAAGTTTCTTTTCTTTGTTGACCTGAAAAATCAAATAGACTTTTTAGGACAGTTGCTTATAACTAGTAATAGTAATAGAGGCTAAAGGGCTGTGAAAACAAATAAAGGGAAAACAAGGTGCAGAGTATGTTAGCAGGATGCAAGAAATTAATACAACCTGATTCTACAATAAGAGGCTACAAGTCATTATTATTGTCCTACATCTTCCAGCAAAAGAGTCTGGATGCTGACCACTCCATGTAGAATCAGTCCCCTCTTCCTCTTCTTCCCACTGAAACTACATATTCTCAAGAATTTCTATGAAATGAAAGCATGAACCAGAAATGCTTTTAAGTGAACTAATATTTTTAGCACATAAATAAACTATTAAAACTGTGGGTGTTAGCATAATTGTAATTGGACAGAGATTCAAAGATTTTGGAAATATTTACAGAATTATATATAGAAATCTGCAAGTTTTATTAATAATTTTTGAGTTTCTAGTCTTGTCATTTATTTGCCTTATTGTTGATATTGATGATGAATATATATTCCCCTGACTTCTGATCAATGTCATTAATGAATTTTCTTAATAAATCCATACATTACTAACTCAAATTTGGTTTAAGACAGGTTTTTGACATACACCTGAGTATTTCAAAGGTATTTCTTTGTTTCGCTGTAACTTTGATTTTAGTTTCTTAATGAACCAAATATCTGGCTGGAAGGCTGGGCCCAAAGAGTGGTGGTGAATAGTGCCACATCCAGTTGGTGACCAGTCACTAGTGGTGGGCCACAGGGTTCAGTGCAGAGCCTGATCCTGTTCAATATCTTTATTGGTGGCCTGGATGAGTGGCTTGAGTAAGTAAGTTTGCAGATGGCACCAAGCAGGTGTTAATCTGTTGGAGTGTAGGAGGGCCCTGCAGAGAAACCTGGACAGGCTGGCTAGGTGGGCAGAGGCCAATGAGATGATATTTAACGAAGCTAAGTGTAGGGTTCTACACTTTGGCCACAACAACCCCAGGCAGCACTACAGGCTGGACACAGAGTGGCTGGAGAGCAGTCAGGCAGATAGGAACCTGGGGTTGTGTATTGATTGGGGGAGATGGAAGAGGTTGAAATTATAGGTTATGTAGCTTTTATAATTTCCAAAAGCCCCACCCACAATCCGTGTGTAGATTAGTTTAAGTTTGGGTTCTAATTCGGTCGGGAAAAGTTAATGAGGATGCCTTTTCTTGTAATTCAGGGAAAATCAGAAAAATTGAAAGGTTTGGGCATGAAACAGCTTTGCCCTACTTACAGATGGGAGACTGTCTCTTTCATGGCACTGTCCGGAGTCCAGTGCCTGCCAGAGTCCAAGATTGCTGTAGGCACAGCTTTCACGAACCCACGATCGTGAAGCAAGGCAGGGGAAAGCTGGGGTGCTCCGCGGTGTTCCCACGAATGGCTGCTCTTTACCGTTAGAGGCAGGTCCTGCAGCAAGAAGCCAGGATGTTCCTTAAGGTCTGGCTCAAAGTCTGTGCGAGGCTCGTGTCTCCAGGTCCATGTTCAGGTCCCGGTGCAGGTCCCAGTGCAGGTCCGTGCAAATCCTAGTGAAGATCCGAGCAAGTCCTGCTCCAGTCCGTCCAGCTGCCATATATATGCTGAGGTGATTTGTTGCCTCCCAGTTCAAGCCCAAGGAGGGTGGGAGAAGACACTTCACACCTATTGTGAAGGAGGGTGGGGAGGGAGGAAGACCATTTCCTGCCCCATTCACACCTCTGGTGGGGCAGTGGACTGGGGCGTTTCCTGCCAAAATTCACACATCATTTAAACCTCAGTGGGGCGGTACCCTGCACCACCACAGGTTGCTGGTAGATAGCAGGCTGAACATGGCCCAGCAGTGTGCCCAGGTGGCCAGGAAAGCCAATGACATCTTGGCGTGTATCAGCAACAGTGTGGCCAGCAGGACAAGGGAGGTTATCTTTCCCCTGTACTTGACACTGATCAGGCCACATTTTGAGTACTGTGTCCAGTTCTGGTCCCATCAGTTCAAGAGAAATGTTGAGGTACTGAAAGGTGTCCAGAGATGGGCAATGACACTGGTGAGGGGCCTAGAGCAAAAGCCCTATGAGGAGAGGCTGAGGGAGCTGGGGTTGTTTAGCCTGGAGAGGAGGAGGTTCAGAGGTGACCTCATTGCTGTCTACAACTACCTAAAGGGAGGTTGTAGCCAGGTGGGGGTTGGTCTCTTCTCCCAGGCAAGCAGCAACAGAAAGAGGAGACATACTCTCAAGTTGTGCCGGCGGAGGTATAGGCTGGCTATTAAGAGGAAGTTCTTCAGAGAGAGGGTGATTTGTCATTGGAATGGGTTGCTCAGGGATGTGGTGGAGTAACTGTCCCTGGAGTGTTCAAGAAAAGACTGGTTGGAGCACTTAGTGTCATTGGATAGGGCTGGGTTGGGTTGGATGATTTTGGATGTCTCTTCCAACCTTGCTTCTGTTCTATTCTATTCTATCTGCCTAGACTCCTTTGACCTTTTCTTCATCAAGAGATCATTCTACCATTCTGTGTCTCAGACAACAATGTTTCCTCCACATGAAGAAATACAAGTGTCTGTTTTATTGTAGGTCTTTCACCATTCTCTGGGACAGTTAGCATTCTCAGCCTCCAGAAGCCTGGAGTAGACGTGTCCTACCTTCCATGGCTCTTCCGAGAATACAGTTGTGGAATTTAACTCTTAGTGGATCCTTTGTTTCTGAATTAATTTCTAACCATCACCACAACAAGTAAAAAAAAAAAACAAACTACCAGGTTCTAAACAAAGTTATTTTTAGATAATGCTGAAAATACACATTCGGAGAAATTATTTCAAGGGATTTCTATTTAAAATTATGTAGTTCCAGTATACTAACTTTATTTATTAATATAATTTTATCAAAATAGTAGTTCTATGACAATGTTTTCACAGAATCATACATATAGTGTACATATATTTTCTATTCGATGTGTAATGAGATATATGCCATATGCATGGTATTTCAAGGCAAAAAAAAATTGTAAAAAAATACCATGGTTATTGAATATATACAGTAAAGTGTAGGTGTATTCAGCTGTGACCTTAACTGTAAACTGACTTTCCAATCCTGAGGTTGTGATTGAGAGCTCAATGTTTCGTTTACTGCATGAGCTAACTAATCAATAAAAACTATTTTGCTGTTCACATTGTAGGACATCTCTTGTTCCTCTTGCTGAGAAAATTTGTCTTTGTCAGAGTACCACACTTACATGCAGTGTGGTAACTGCAGTTGATAGCCTAGAAATTTGAAACATCATGGCTGAAAAATTTTGTAATTAATTTTTGGTACAGTGGTTAATGAAACATATTGTTGGAGGCAATGAAGGTGGATATTTGGTATATTTTAACATTGTTAAGTGCAAACCCCAAACTTTTCACTAAATTAGCAATAAGCAATGCTTTATGCTATGTTGAAGCTGTGAAGATTCTTGTTCTGTCTACAGGTAGGGAATTTGTGATCTTTGCCTTCTTTTTGGATAAATATTAATATTATTAATTCCCCTCTTCCCCTAAATGAAGGAGAATACTCTCAGGGATAGAGAATTAGGCAAATAACTATAGCAGAGATAAGGACTTTGCCCAACATTAAACTAACTGAACAAGATGTGAAAAAAACTACTGATTATGACATGATAAATTTTTAGCTATAATGCATAAGAGTGCAACAACTGGAAAATGTTAATGACTGTGCTATGAAGGATGGTCAGATTTCACAGGTGCTTAGGGAGCAGTTATGTGAGAACTGACTAAATATCAGAGATTGCTGGCAGGACCTTTACAGAGGTACATTTTTCTGAAGCCAACAGCACCTCAATAACTAGATCAGTAATGCCATAAAGGTCAGAGATTACCTGGGTAATGATATTAAGAATAAAAAATTCAGGTCCATATGTAGCAAAAGTGAGACTAAAGGGATAACATAATTAAGTGAGAGTTGCATATTAGAAATTATACTGAGGAGGAAAAAATGGAGCTATGAGGACATCTAGAAGGAGTGTCAAGAAATGGAAATGAGGTAAGTTACGTGATCAATACTGTCTGGGATTACACATTAGGAAGCCTTGCTTTTGATCTCCACAGCCTAAATCAGAATACTAAAACAGAGTAATAAATCAGACTCTCTTCCACAAGGAGAAGAGTCACAGACAGACTAAAGTGATGGCACACTCAGACATCTCAGTACCATGGTGTTGATGCCCATTTCAGGTAAGGCAACAATGATATCTACCCATTACTTCCTAAAAGAAGTTTACTGCAGATATGTAGACAATTAACTTTGGGAGAATAAATGAAAAAAAAACCCAACAAACAGAACCTCTCATTTCACAAAAACTGCACACACTGTTTGCATGGAGGGAAATATGTTCCAGAAACTCCAATAATAGAAATCTATTAAAAATAAATTAAATTAATATCTAGTAAGAATAGGGAAAGCTATAGTTGACTGTATTAAAGGAACTGAGTAGATAACCTCTTTGAATTTCTTTCAGTCCTGTTTTGGGGTTTGGAGGGGTTGGGTATTTTGTTTGTTTGTTTGTTTGTTTGTTTTTTCCCCGTAACAGTGTCTTTGTGTATTTTTAAACACAAATTTATTAAACAGATATGAAGAAGGCTGTAGTGTAACTCCTGAGGACACCTTTATCTGATGATGTGTGTGGAAACTATATTTCATGCTCCTCCATGTGTCCTTATAAATGTTTTTTTCAATTTTTTATCCAACGTGCATTTCTATGGTATGATCTAAAAATTAATTGCAATATTTCAGTGCATACTGACTTGCTGAAGCAGAACTTCTGCACTGGTTTATCAGCAGGGCTATATAACAGAAAAGACTCACAAAGGAGTATCAAAAGCATGGCAGTGAGGAATGTACTTATTTTCTGCCTATAACATCTTAGTCATGAAATATCACATATAAACAAGATCTAAGTATAGAAAGTACCAATTCTTTCTTTTCTTTTTTCCTGCCACCAGTGTCAGGTTTGAAAAAAACAGAACACCAAACCTCTTGCTTTTAAATAAGACCTGTTATAAAATATATTTTCTCACTATCTTCACAAAGATAATCTGAAATGAAGATTTATTGTCACCCTGTGTCCTTGTCATTTTGAAGGTATTTCATTCCAACTTTCCTTCTTCATCTAGATTTTAATGAAAAGGTGTCAGAACAGCCTTTAGTAACATTAAAAGTTTATGACTTTTTTTTCTAGACAAGGAAATGATCACAGTTACATCAATGCAAACAATAAAGAGAATTTTCAAAAAGGTTCATTAATTTATTTTTGAGATAAAAAGCCTGTCAGATGAATTTCAGTGTAAAATTTGATTTGGTGTGATCCCAACAAAATTGTAGCATAATTTTTAACCAGTTTTTGAAGACCAATAGCAAAAGTATCAGTATAGTTTCAATATCCTCATTTTACAATCAGGTGCCACTGAGAAAAATGGAAGACTAGAGAAATTACCAGCATTTATTTTGCACTGAGCTCTCTAAAAAAAAAATCTATTTTCAAATGCTTTTCTTAAGAAAGATTTCTTGAAAGATCACTCCCCCACTGTCTTTCTAATCACCTAAAGAAAACATTATCAAAGGTCTCTGGAACCTATAAGGAACTTATGTATGTATGGTTCCCATTTACACAAATATTTATAGTTTTAAATTTCTTATTTCAGTGGTGGTTTTCTTATTCCTTCATAAGTTTTGTTTGTTACTAAGTTTTTGTAAATATTGAGTTCTTACTTCTTTCACTTTGTGCAGGTAGGCAAGTGCTGGCATAGGGGTTGCTGGGGAGCCTCTGTGAGGAGAGTCCAGAGCTTCTCTGTACCAGAGACAATCAATTCCAGCTGGCTCCAAATGACCTACTGCAGAGCATGACTGGGTATACTAGACAACGTTGTGATACCTTGGAGCAGACATTCACACTATGGCTTGTGGAAGATGTTATACCAAAGCAAGTAGGTATGTCCTGAAGGAAGTTGTGTATCATGGAACGCCCATGCAGACTCTGAGCAGAATCTTAGGCCTGTGAAGAGCTGACTACCTGTAACTTATGGGGCCCTGGGCTAGAACAGGATAACAGAATGAGGGGGAAAGAAAGCAAAAACTGACTCCAACCTCTGTTCTCAATCCTTCTGACATGCTCAGCTGAAGGAGCATGTAGACGTAATGTAGAAATGTGAATTCTATCCTTTCCAGTTTAACTATTTCCCTGCTAATTATACATGAAACAAAAATATCCCAATAAGAGAAACAGGAATTATTATTCATGTCTAATCATCTGGGTTAGCTTAATTTCTGAAGTGTCTTAAGTGCTCTTATACCATAAGCTAATAATTATACATTCAGAATTTCTCTCCCTCATTCTTTTTTTTCTTTTATCATAGAAATATGTGACAAAACCCTTATGATTACATCATCATACAATTGATATTTTAAAAAGATTTTTATAAAGGTGTTCTACTTGCTCCTGGAAAATTACTTGGGTATATGAAATTGCCAATTATTATCCTTTCATTATGTTTTATTCTTCATTTTAAAAGCATTTGAACAGAAGGAAAGAAAAACATAGCTCAAAACCAATAAAGTGTATGTGTATATTGTTTTTCTGTGAATGCAGATGTCCCGGCATAGAATGACGGAGCACCCCAGAAATTAATCC
>VWZI01023560.1:5444-19829 GCA_013396835.1 Psilopogon haemacephalus
CACAACCTCCCTTCAGGGAGCTGCAGAGAGCAATGAGCTCTGCCCTGAGCCTCCTCTTCTGCAGGCTGCACACCCCCAGCTCCCTCAGCCTCTCCTCTTGGGGCTGTGCTCCAGGCCCCTCCCCAGCCTTGCTGCCCTTCTCTGGACACCTTCCAGCACCTCAGCAACTCTCTTCAATTGAGGGGCCCAGAACTGGACACAGCACTCAAGGTGTGGCCTGAGCAGTGCCAGTACAGGGGCAGAATAACCTCCCTTGTCCTGCTGGCCACACTGTTCCTGCTCCAGGCCAGGATGCCATTGGCTCTGCTGGGCACACTGCTGGCTCATATTCAGCTGCTGCCACCCAGCACCCCCAGGTCCCTCTCTGCCTGGCTGCTCTCCAGCCACACTGTCCCCAGCCACATGTGTCTCCTGGCCACCTGGGCACACTGCTGGCTCATGTTCAGCTACTATGTATGAGCACCCCCAAAGTTGGTTAGGCTGAAAGGATGGGATGGATGACATCCAGAGGAACCTACCTAGGCTGCAGAGGTGAGCTGAGGAGAAGCTCATGAGGTTCAGTAAGGCACAGTGCAAGGTCCTGCAGCTAGTTTGGGGCAGTCCCAGCTTTCAGTCCAGGCTGGAGGATGCTGAGATTGAGAGCAGCCCTGCAGAGAAGGACTTGGGGGTGCTGCTGCATGAGAATCTGGACAGGACGCAGCAGTGTGAGCTTGCAGCCCAGAAGGCCAAGGGCAGCCTGGGCTGGATCCACAGCAGTGTGGGCAGAGCTGGAGACAGGGGATCCTGCCCCTCTGCTCTGGTGTGACCTCACCTGCAGTGTGTCCAGCTCTGGAGGTCTCAGCACAGGAAGGACATGGATCTGATGGAGAAGGTCCAGAGGAGGCCATGGAAGTGATCAGAGGACCAGCAACCTCAAGTCCTTCTCTGCAGGGCTGCTCTCAACCACCCCCACAGCCTGGATGGATATCCAGGATTGCCCCAACCTAGGCACAGGACCTTACACTCTGCCTTATTGAGCCACATGAGCTTCTCCTCATCTCACCTCTACAGCCTGGCCAGGTCCCTCTGGATATCATCCATCCCACCCTTCAGCCTTACCAACTTCTGGGAGCCCTGCAGGTTGATAACAGTTTGCAGTACAGAGGGGAAGAGCCCAAAGTTTCTTGACCTCATTGCAGTGACCAAACAGGAGCTGCACAGAGTAGAAGCTCGCTCAGGTTCTCTGTTTGCACTTCCCCTTTGTGATGCCTTTAATTTTGGGGCTGCATTCCAAAGGAAAATCCTCATTTTCCCTTCGGCCTTTCCACATTTGATGTCATGACAGGGATTTTCCTCTTCCTCTGATGCTGAGGTCTTGGCAACTTAATGGATGCTCAGCAATGGTCTGTGGGTTTGTAGCCTGCTTGCAGTGCCTGGGGTGTGATGGGAGCCTGTGCTTTAGGCTGGGCCAGTCACTGGAGAGTCCTCATGGCAGGAGGATTTAGGGACAATTCCTAACCCACCATTAGGTTTAAAACTGCTTTTGAGGATGAGGAGGACTTGGGAGCCTCATGAGTTATTAATGGCCATGTCTGCAGTGATGTAGAAGATGACCTGTGCAGGAAATTCACCCTAGCAAGGCTGAGCTGCACCAAGCAGGAGGTTTAGCATTTCAGGTTCCTCAGTGGTAAGCAATTAAGGGAATTTCTTTTAAAACCTGTTAAGGAAGGGGTGGAATTTCCTTCTCTGCAGTGATTCTGGCAGCATGGGAAGTGGGCAGCCCAGCTTCTGGTGCTTAGGAGTAGGAGAGGAGGAGTCAGCAGGCAAAATGGGAGGTGTGAAGATCTTGTTGGGATGCTGAGGCGTGGCAGGGGCTGCTGGGGAGATGTTGTGGCAGAGTGGAAGGGAAATAAAACTGAGTGTTGAGTGTGCTTGGAGAAAGGACACGCAGAACCCCTCTTGAGGTCTGCAGGGGGGACTTGAAGCACTGCTTCATTTTTTTTAAGTTCTGCTCTAGTTCAGGTCCAGCAGGGACTGGAGACATCCTGGTACAGGTCAGGCTGACAGCTGCTTGCATCCAGGATGCTTGGGCTGAGCTGGCACAGCTGAACCAACCTGATCTGTGGTGGTGCTTTGGTCAGGGGACTTCACTCTCAGTCTGTGCTCTGGGTGAGGTGGTTCAGTGTGGCTGGTGGCACCTTGGTGGGAGCAGGTGTCTGGGATTGTATTTTTTTTTTTTTTTTCCCTTTTTTGGCTGTGGGGTTTTGATTTAGCTGCTTCTTGGTCTTCTCTTCTTCCCTGGCATCTCCTTACCTGCTTTAGGAGGAGGGAAGGGACCATGAAACCTATCAGTGCCTGCGCTGAAAGCTGAGGTGAGCTCTTCTCAGAAGCTCTAACCAGAGAGATTTCCTGCCCTAAATTGAGTTAAGAGAAGAGATTTGGTTACTGTTCAGAGCAGTGAATTGATTAAAGTGGCAGGTTCAATCTGAGCTGCTGTTCTTTGTGAGCCTGAGGAGTGTTTTCCATCTGATAACTGAGGAGCTCAAGCTGCACAGGGCTGCTGCTGCTCCTCCACACATTTATCATTCTGCCTCCAAGAGCTGTTCTGTCTGAGGTGGGGAGGGGAAAGAAAAATACATCCACACACTTAAACAGCAAGGAAGAGTCAAAGTTGTCAGAGAGGGAGTTTTTAACATGCAGCAGTCCCTAACTGGGCTGTCAACAAGTCACTGGAAGAAGCAGGGGTCTAAGATAAGATGGGGGAAAGCAGAGCTGTGTGTGGCAGTCACTGGGCCAGAGGGGTTTCTGCCTTTGTTCTCTTGCCACTTTGGGTGGAAAAGAGGCTGAATGTGCCAATTCTGTGCCTTACACTGCCAATAAAAGGGCTGTGCCTTGGGAGTGGCAGGGAGGCAGTCAGGCATCACCATCACAGAATGATTTGGGTTGGTAGGATCATAGAAGCATTAGAATCAGTCAGGGTTGGAAGGGACCACAAGGAGCAGCCAGTTCCAACCCTCCTGCCAAGGGGAGGGACACCTCACACTAGATCAGGCTGTCCACAGCCTCATCCAGCCTGGCTGCAAACACCTCAAGGGATGGAGGTGGCTTCCATCACCTCCCTGGGCAACCCCTTCCAGGCTCTCACCACCCTCATGCTGAAGAACTTCTGTCCTAACATCCAGTTTGACTCTCCCCATTTCCAGCTTTGCTCCATTCCCCCCAGTCCTATCCCTACCTGACAGCCTCAAAAGTCCCTCCCCAGCTTTCTTGTAGCCCCCTTAAGACACTGCAAGGCCACAGTAAGGTCACCTGGGAGCCTTCTCCTCTCCAGCCTGAACATCCCCAACTCCCTCAGTGTCTCCTCACAGCAGAGGTTCTCCATCCCTCTCCTCAAGGGGCAGCTTCTTGAAACTGGGGTCTGTTGCCTGGCTGGGCAAGACCAGCAGCACAGTTCTTGCTCCCCAGGGCAGCTGCTCTTGCTCCTGCCTGCCCTTGCTCCTGCCTGCCCTTGCTCCTGCCTGCCCTTGCTCCTGCCTGCCCTTGCTCCTGCCTGCCCTTGCTGCTTTTTTATTTTACTCCTGGTGTTGGATACAGCCCTGGCAGTCAGGAAAGGCAGGGGAGCAATGGAGCTTTGGTGGGGTTTTGGGTTGGGTTTGCTTTTGCTTTTTAACCTTTCTGATTAGCCTCCAGGCTGCTCTGAAAAGAAGACAAATCTGTTGTGCTGCTTTTGCCTTTGTTTCTTTACTGCCTCATAAAGAAGGCTTTGAATGTATGTTAGAAGCCCTTTTTTTTTCTTTCTTTCTTTTCTTCCTGCAGGAGGAAATTAAATTGTTCTCTTCTCTGGCAGTTTCTGTGAGGAAGTGAAATAGCAAAACCAGTGAAGTCTCCTCCCCTCTCTCCACAAAAATTGGGGAAATACTGTTGAGCTCTTAGGAGAGAGAGAGAAAAAAAAAAAAAAAAGGATTTTTAGACACACTTCACTCTGCACAAGACCAAAAATCCTCTGGATCCGAAGCTTTTCCCCAACTTGCTTGAATAATTTGGGACCTTCTTGGGCTGGCAGGACCTGATTGGATGCGTGAGGTAAAAGCAAATCGTGGGGATTGGGGGGGTGTGTGTGTGTGTGTGTGAAGTTTCTTTACTGTTTGTGTCATTAAAAATTGGCAAGCTTAATTTTTAGAGGAGAATCTGGTAGATTTAATAATAATAATAATGATAATGATGATAATAATAATAATAAAAGGGTAAAGTGTGGTAGATTAAAAACTGCCCTGCAAAGTGGAGAGAAAATTAGGGCTGTGAAGCACAAAGAAAGACTCTGGTGTTAGATGAACTCCCTTGGGTTCCTGCTCCTCCTCTAAAGGTGGTTTTTTAGCTTTTCTTTTTCCTGGGCTCAGGTGGCTTGTTGGGTGCTGCTTGCTGGAAACTGGGCTTTGGAATTTGTGCTCACTCCTGGTATTTGGCTTTTTTATTCTTAACTTGTGAAGAGGAAATATTGTCTTCTCCTCCCCTCTCCTAGAAGAGAGAACCATTATGAACCCAAATGGCAGAGGTTGATAACTTGAAAACAGGCAGAGTTTCTCCAAAGGGAACACCAGAGCTGCTGGTGTGAGATCATAGAATGGTTTAGTTTGGAAGGGACTTCAGAGCTCAGTCAGTTCCAACCCCCCTGTGCCATAGGCAGGGACACTTCTCACTACATCAGGTCGCTCAAAGCCTCACCCAGCCTGGCCTTGCACACCTCCAGGGAGGTTGTGAAGCACAGAATCACAGAATGTGATCTTTGATTTGTGCTTCTGTGCTCCACAACCTCCCTGGGCAAACCTGTGCCAGTGTCTCACCACCCTCACTGCAAAGGACTTCTTCCTAACATCCGCTTTCAGTCTCCCCTCTGCCAGTTCAAACCCATTCCTCCTCATCCTGTCATGCCAAGCCCTTGTCAATAGTCCCTCCTGTAGCCCCCTTCAGATCCTGGGAGGCCACTCCAAGGTCTCCTGGAAGCCTTCTCCACGCTGTAGAGCTCCAACTCTCAGCCTGTGCTCATAGCAGAGCTGCTGCAGCCCTCTCAGCATCTTGGTGGCCTCCTCTGGATTGGCTCCAACACTTCCATGTCCTTCTTGTGCTGGGGGCTGCAGAGCTGCAGACAGTGCTGCAGGTGGGGTGTGAGGAGAGCAGAGCCAAGGGGCAGAATCCCCTCTCTTGCCCTGCTGCCCACAGCTGCTCTTGCTGCAGCCCAGCACAGGGATGTCACAAGCCCCTCCCCAGCTTTTTTTGTTGCCCCTTTTCATTCATTAACCTTTTCTTGTGACTTTCCTACTCACAGATGTATTTTTCTACCACTCAATCACATTTCCTCTCTCCCCAGCCTGCTTTCACTTGGAGTTTTTGTGGTTTTGAAGCTGGCTGCCATCCATTACTCTCCATTTTTTTTAATGCTTCCAGTTCTTTTCCTTTCGTTTTTCTCCATTTCTTTTGTTTGCCTCCTGAAAATCTTGCTGGGAGTGGGGTAGGGGGAGGGGGGGAAGAGATATTTACAGGGAATTACAAGCTGGGGTATTATGTAGAGCTCTGGGTCAGTGGATCTGGCTGGCTGAATAATGAGATTTGAGTTGGTGGAAGATCAAAACATTCCTGAGTCACTAAATTAAGAGTTGCCACTTGCAGAGGCAGAAACCAGCCCAGCAAACCCCCAGTAAGGCTGGGATGGGCAAGGTGCTGGGAGGAGGTGGTGAGGTGAAAGATCTGGCAGGAGACTGTATTGTAGATGGATTTTTATTAGAAGTAGTTTCCTCTGGGATTTGTTGAGTTGGGTTTTTTTTGTTTTGGTTTGGGGTTTTTTGTCTCCTTTGGTTCTTTCCATCTGTACAACCTTTAGGTAGTGATAGGACTAGGGGGGATGGAGCAAAGCTGGAAATGGGGAGAGTCAGAGTGGATGTTAGGAAGAAGTTCTTCACCATCAGAGTGGTGAGAGCCTGGAATGGGTTGCCCCTGCAGGGAGGTGTTTGGGGCCAGATCCCTGGAGGTGTTTTTGGCCAGGCTGGCAGAGGCTGTGGGCAGCCTGCTCTAGGGTAGGGTGTCCCTGGGCATGGCAGGGGGGTTGGGACTGGCTGATCCTTGTGGTCCCTTCCAACCCTGACTGGGTATGAATGGGACCTCATAGAACGGATTGGGTTGGAAGGGACCTCCAGAGGTCATCCAGCTCAACCCCCTGCAGTCAGCAGGGACATCCTCCCCTACAGCAGCTTGCTCACAGCCTTCTCCAGCCTCACCTTCAACAGCTCCAAGCGCTGGAGCCTCAGCTCTCTCCTTGGGCAACCTGCTGCAGTGTTCCAGCAGCCTCCTGCTGCAGAACTTGCTCCTCCCCTCCAATCTCAAGCTGCTCTGCTCTCATTTCAAACCATTGCCCTCATCCTGTCCCTGCAGGCCTTTGGGAGCAGTCCCTCTGCAGCCTGCTTGGAGCCCCTTCAGGTCCTGGCAGCTGCTCTGAGGTCTTTCGGGAGCCTTCTTTTCTGCAGGCTGTGTTGGAATAGCTGAGAGACTGAAGGAAATACTGCTACCTGCATCCAGATGAAGATAAACTCACCTTCCTGTATGTCCTGAGCTCGTTATATTCTGAGATAGGCATTCTGAGGCTTCTCTTTCCCTGTCTGGCATCTCACTTTGCCTTGCCAGCTGGACCGAGGGGGTTGTGTTGCTGGGTCCTCTCAGGTTCTCTTCCTCCTTGGTTTGACTTTTCTCTAGGTAATCTGCTTCAGGATGAGGGAATGTGAAGAGGGTAAGAATGTGCTTTTCTGGGTGGAAATCTGCCCTGGCCAAACGAGCTGGTGCTGCTCTACACAGACCAGTTTGGGTGGCAGGTAGGGTGACACTCATCATGACACAGCGGCGTTGAGCTTCTCTGTGCACTTCCACATCTCCCTCTTAGGGGCTATGCTTGTTAATAATAGCTTGTGAAGAAAGGTGCTGTGCAGGCAAAGCTCCTTTCTCCATTACAATTCAGCCTTTATTTGTTGGGGAGGCCTCTGAACACCAGCAGACCTCTGGGGGCTGGGGCAGAGCCTGGCTCTGTGGCTGAGCCTGGCTCTGTGGCTGAGCCTGGCTCTGTGGCTCTCCTTGCCTGTGCCTGCAGCTTGTGTGTCAGCTAAGCTGCTTTAGCAGCCTCTCTCTAACAGCATCACAGATTACCAAGACTTGAAAAACACACTCCTCCTGTTCTAAGGGCAGATCTTTCACAAAGAGCCCAGAGTCTTACACAGCTGAGGGTTCTTATTGCTCCTGTGTGATCTGTGCCTTTCTTTCAGACGAGTGCCTGGGAAAAGCTTGGGAGGAAGAGGCTGAAGCCGCAGATAAAAGCAGAGAGTCCTTGAATAATCTGTGCTTTAAAGCAGATGTCACTGACTTTGGCAGCTGATCAATTCCAAAGAGAAGTATTTACATTGTGGAGACTTGCTCTAGTGCCAGTTATTCCCAGCAGGAGAGACACTCTTGTTTTATTGTGGCCTTTTCACATCAAGGAGCCACTTTGCTCTGCTGGGACCTCACCTGCAGTGCTGGAACCCTCAGCTGAGGAAGGACCTGGACCTGCTGGAGCAAGGCCAGAGGAGGGCCACAAAGATGATCAGAGGACTGGAGAACCTCTTCTAGGAGGCCAGGCTGAGGGAGCTGGGGGTGTGCAGCCTGCAGAAGAGAAGGCTCCAGGCAGACCTTAGAACAGCTGCCAGTAGCCTGGGCTGCATCTGAAGCAGAGTGGGCAGAGATGGAGAGAGGGGATCCTGTCCGTCTGCTCTGATGAGACCTCACCTGCACTGCTGGGTCCAGCTCTGGAGTCCTCAGCACAGTAAGGGCATGGACCTGATGGAGAGTGTCCAGAGGAGGCCATGGAAATGCTCAGGGGGCTGGAGCAGCTCTGCTATGAGGCCAGGCTTATAGAGCTGGGAGTGTGCAGCCTGCAGGAGTGAAGGCTCCAGGCAGACCTCAGAGCAGCTGCCAGGACCTGAAGGGGCTCCAAGCAGGCTGCAGAGGGACTGCTCCCAAAGGCCTGCAGGGACAGGATGAGGGCAATGGTTTGAAATGAGAGCAGAGCAGCTTGAGAGTGGAGGGGGGGAACAAGTTCTGCAGCAGGAGGCTGCTGGAACACTGCAGCAGGGTGTCCAGGCAGGGAGCTGAGTCCCCACACCTGGAGCTGTTGAAGGTGAGGCTGGAGGAGGCTGTGAGCAAGCTGCTGTAGGGGAGGATGTCCCTGCTGGCTGCAGGGCGGTTGAACTGGATAACCTCTGGAAGTCCCTTCCAACCCAATCCGTTCTAAGAGGTCCCATTCATACCCAGTCAGGGTTAGAAGGGACCACAAGGATCATCCAGTTCCAACCCCCATAAGGGAGATAACTGCAGTGGAGCCCTTCAGAGGTGCTCTGTGTGCCAGCTGCTGCGTGGCAGACAGGTGGGTGCCTGTTACACTCCAGTGTGTCTCCATGGTCCTGCTGCCTTCAACACTTAGCTGCTGTAGCTGAAAATCCTACAGAGGTGTAGAAGGTCACCTCCCTGCCTTTTCAGTTCCCTCTTGGTCTCAGGGTGGTACAAAAGGAATGTTGGGAGAGGATAATGTGATAATTTTGCAAGGAGCCCCTGACAAGTGAGCTGCTGGCCCAACCTCTTTGCTTTTGTTTTGTCTTTAGGAGCTTGAGTTTTAGTGGTGTGTGGAGGCTGTTACCACTTAACCTGCTGTGGTTGAGCTCAAACATCTTAAGGTAAGTCCTGTGTCTCTTGATTTCTTCTAGCTAAAATGAATTAAAAAGAAAACACTCAGTGAAGTGCAAAAGAATGCAGAGGAAACAAGGTTCAAAGTTTCCTAGAGGCATCTTTTCATACCTCACAAAGCCAAGCTTAAAACAACTCAAACAATTCAGTTTTGGGATTTTTTTAATTTTTTTTTTGCTTCATCTTGGGTAAGTTTCTCTCCTCTGCCTTTTAAAAATGACCTTTTTTCACCCTTGAAAAATGCCAGATTGTGAGAAGGACTCTAAATGAGTCTGAGACAGATGGACAGGAGGTGGAGGCCAGTGGTGCTCTCTCATTCTGGTGATAAATCAATATTGACTCAACTCTTCTTCTGCCCTGGTGTTTCTATTTAGACTCTTACCAGTATATACTGGTTGAGAGAGAATAATTTAATTTAAGGTGAGCTTGGCTTGGAAGGAACCTTAAAACTCTACTGGTTTTAACCTCCTGCCATGGGCAGGGGACACCTTCCACTAAATCAAGGTGCTCAAGGCCTCAACCAGCCTGGCCTTGAACACTTGCCTCAACACTGCCAGGCACCACCTCTCCATGGCCCTGGGCACCACCTCTCCATGGCCCTGGGCACCACCTCTCCATGGCCCTGGGCACCACCTCTCCATGGCCCTGGGCATCACCTCTCCATGGCCCTGGGCATCACCTCTCCATGGCCCTCAACACCACATCTCCATGGCCCTGAGCACCACCTCTCTATGGCCCTCAGCACCACCTCTCCATGGCCCTGAACAGCACCTCTCCATGGCCCTGAGCACCACATCTCCATGGCCCTCAACATCACATCTCCATGGCCCTCAGCACCACATCTCCATGGCTTTGAAACCCTTCCAGGTCTGGGGACTTCACCACTGCCCAGGGCAGTCTGTTGCAGTGCTCAGGCACTCTTTCATTGCTGAAAGCTTGACCTACAGCAGATAGTGTGGGACAGAGATGGTTAAAAGTGTTCTGTTTAATCCAGAGGATTACCTTTCTTCAGAGCCTTTGCAGAGAAACCTCTGCTGGGCATCCTGCTTGGTTAGAAGCAGCAGCAGATGGCTTGTGGCTGCTGAGCACACTCCACCACTTTTTACAAACACAGAGCAGCTTTCAGTGCTGTGGATTAGAGCCACTTGTAAAGACAGCAGGGGAGAGAATATTCTCCTTGATGGAGCACTCTGGACTGAGGCAACCTGCACCTTTAGGGTCTGTTTCAGATTTGAGAAGCCAAAGGTTGCATTCCTTGCAACAACTCTCCTCTCCTCCTGGCAATAACAAGCTTCCCAAAGGAATTCCCATGGCCACTTTGTCCTCCCCTCCCCTGTCAGGGCCAGCCTGGCTGTGTCATAGCAGTTCAGAACAGCAAGCAGCCTACTTCACTGCCCTCCAGATTCCAGCAATCACAGAATGGCCTGGGTTGGGAGTCACCTTGAAGATCAGCCAGCTCTTAGCCCCTGCCATGGGCAGAGACACCTCCCACCAGCCCAGGTTGCTGAAGGCTTTATCCAGCCTGGCCTTGAACACCTCCAGGGAGGGGGCATCCACAACCTCCCTGGGTTCCAGCATCTCCCCACCCTCACTGGAAAGAATCTCTGGCAGATCTCCAGTACCTGGATGCTCACAGCTGTTCAGATTGAAGCCACTGAAGGGCTACAGCAGTGTGGGGATGTTACTCCTGTGCCTGTCTTGGCTCTTGCTGGGCAGCCTGTGGACTGGCAGGCAGCAGCTGGATCAGATTGAAGTCATTTTTATTAAACAAATTGGCCTGCATTTAAGAGTGGAGATTTAGTTAAGCAGAGCATAGTTGCCTACCTGGGATCTGCAGAGTCTGTGCACTGAGGGCATGCTGGGTTGATGTCAAAGGGAACTTCTTACACCTAAACAGAGCTACAGACTCATGTTCATGGGGAAAAGAAGGCTCAGAGCAGCCTTCCAGTAGCTGAAGTGGGCTAAAGGAGAGCTGGGAGTGAGAGGAGGAGGGGGAATGGCTGGAAAAAGGGAGATTGAGACTGGATATGAGGAAGAAATTCTTGGCAGTGAGGGTGGGGAGATGCTGGGACAGGTTGCTCAGGGAGGCTGTGGATGTCCCCTCTCTGGAGGTGTTCAAGGCCAGGCTGGATGAGGCCTTGAGCATCCTGGGCTGGTGGGAGGTGTCCCTGCCTATGGCAGGGGAGATGGAACTGGCTGAGCTTGAAGGTCCCTTCCAACCCAGCCCATTCTGTGGTTCTCTAATGCCCTGAAAGCTTAGAATTCCTTAGAATCAGTCAGGGTTGGAAGAGACCACAAGGATCATCTAGTTCCAACCCCCCTGCCATGGGCAGGGACCCCCTAGCTGCAGCTGGAAGCAGCCCCATTGGGAGAATTGAACCAAGATGTCCAATCTCCACCAAGATCCTTTTTCTTTCCTGACTTGCAATTAATCCCTCAGGTCCCTGGCATAGAGCAGTGGTGATGGACACCCTGTCCTTGGCTGGGTGCTGCTGGGGTAGAATCATAGAATGATTTAGGTTGGAAGAGACCTCAAAGCTCATCCTGTTCCAACCCCCCTGTGCCATAGGCAGGGACACCTCCCACTAGATCAGGTCACTCAAGACCTCATCCAGCCTGGCCTTGAACACCTCCCTCGGCAACTTGTGCCAGTGTCTCACCACCCTCACTGTGAAGAACTTTCTCCTAATACCCTGTTTCAATCTCCCCTCTGCCAGTTTGAACCCATTCCCCCTCATCCTGTCATTACAAGCCCTTGTGAACAGTCCCTCCCCAGCCTTCCTGTAGCCCCCTTCAGATACTGGAAGGTTGCTATAAGGTCTCCTGGAAGCCTTCTGATAGGTAGGGTAGGGTAGGAGGTGACTGATGTGGCAGAGGTGCTGAGAGTGTCCTGGGAGGGAGCAGTGGTGGTGGTGGGAGAGCAGGAGAAGCTGCCCAGAGCTGCAGACAGAGCAGCTGTGTGATTAGATTACCAGCTCCACCTCAGGATCATCAGTCTTTGACCTCAGCACTGGCACTGCTGGGCTGGAGGGAGCTGGGAGGAGGCTGTGGGTGGGAAAAGGCTCTCCTGGAAGGTTGTGCCTGCTGTGGGATTTCTGTCCCTTCCCTCAATTAGATTGTGCCCAGCTAAACCAGGCCTTTGTGTTCTGCCTTGCAGCACTCAACTCCTTTGCCTCTCCTGCAGAAAGCTTTTGGCAGCTGGAAAAGCCTTGGAAAGAAAAGATTTCCCTTCTCTGCCCACAAACCTTCCAGATTTGAGGTGTTGTTTAAACTCTTAGCCAAGGTAGTAGGGCTTAGGCCTTCTGTTAATTAATAATAATTTAACTCTTTCTTATTAAGTAGCCTTTAATTAAAACTTACCAGAGCTGCCAATGACAACTTGAAGGAAGTTAGGTGACAGTTTCCTAGCTGGAAAGTTTGGAGGAGGTGATCTGCCCTGGTTTCTAGTTTGGAGGAGGTGACCTCCCCTGGTTCCTGCTTTGGAGGAGGCGATCTCCCCTGGTTCCTTGTCTGAAGGAGTTGACCTACCCTGGTTCCTTGTCTAGAGGAGGTGACCTCCCCTGGTTCCTTGTCTGGAGGATTTGGTCTCCCCTGGTTCCTGCTTTGGAGATGATCTGCCCTAGTTCCTGTTCTGGAGGAAGTGATCTCCCCTGGTTCCTGCTTTGAAGATGACCTCTAAGGTCCCCTCCAACCTAGGCCATTCTTGTTCAGCTGCTGTGCTCCACTGAGAAACTGGGCATGGTGTCCAGGGTGAAGCTGGAGAGGCCAAAGGTGGGAGACCAGCTCCTGGTGAGCTCTGAGCTGAACGAGAAGGTTGTGACCTCCCCATCCATGTCCTTGTGACTGGCCCACGCCAGTCCCAACCTGTTGGCACAAACTCAGCTCAACCTCCCACTCTGAGCTCACAGCAAGGAGCAGGCAGTGCAGGATGTGGTTCCTGAGAGAGTCTGTCTTTCAGACAGCCTCCTAAAAGCTGCAGTTATTAACTTTGTTACATAAGGCAAAGGGTTAAATTAGAAGGGTCTGGTGCTTTAAATCCCTTTTTCAAAGACTCCCTAAGCTGGTGTGGGCTAACTGTAATGACATGATCCAAAAATAGCCAGGAGCCTTCTCTCCAGTGCTCATCCTCACTGCACTGCTGCATGGCAGGGGCTAATCTCCTCAGGACATCCCCAGAGCTGCTTGTGCTGTGGTGCAGGGGCCACCTCCAGGGGCTTGCACATCTGGATTTGGAGCAGGAGGTTAATCCATGTGCACAGAGCATGACTGTAGGTGAAATGTTTGGCTTTACGTGATGAGAGATGCCTCTGAAGGGGCAGGAGCTTCTTCCATCATGGGCTGCACAGACTGACCCAGACTGGGCTTGTCCAAAGGATTCTGCTTGACCTGGGGCTGGTGTTGAGGTAGGAGGCTGGGGTGAGGTCAGTGATGAGGTGGAAGGCTGGGATGAGGTTGGTGATGAGATGGGAGGCTGGGGTTAGATTGATGTTGAGGTGGGAGATGGGTTTGGAAAGTCTCCAGAGAAGGAGACTCCACAACCTCTCTGGACAGCCTGCTCCAGGGCTCTGCACCTCCAAGCTCCCTGAGTCCAACCATCAACCCACCACCACCGTGGCCACTAAACCATGTCCCTCAAGTGCCATGGCCACAGGTTTCTTGACCGCCTCCAGGGTGTTCCACCACTTCCCTGGGCAGCCTTTTCCAGTCCCTGACCACTTTTGCAGCAGAGAAATTTTCCCTCATCTCCAACCCAAAGCTCCCCTGGCACAATTTGAGGCCATTTGCTCTCCTCCTATCACCTGACACAAGTCTTAATAAAGACTAAGGCAGAAGATGAAGTGACTTTAGGACTGTGTGGTGTAGTCCATAGGCACAGCTCAGCTGTAGATGTTGGGTGTCGAAGGGTTGGGTTCATTCAGTGATGATTTTGGGTGCCTTGCTGAAAAAAATTCCCCTGCTGATCCCCTGAGCTTCATAACTCCTGAACTTCTGCATCCACTGAGCTTTTCCAAAGCTCATCTAAACCTTCTGAAAGGTAAATTCTCCCCCACAAACTCGACCTTTAAGGATGCTTTGATGGCTCAGCTCTGTGTTCTTCACTGCAGTGCTGCGTGGCAGGGGCTAATCTCCTCAGGACATCCCCAGAGCTGCTTCACCAAGCATTTCTTAACCCTTTCCTCTTTTGGCAGGGGCCAGTTGTGTCTCTTCAGTTAGCTGAAGATGGCAGACCAGAGGCAACGCTCCCTCTCTACCTCTGGAGAATCACTGTACCACGTGCTGGGTTTGGACAAGAATGCCACTTCAGATGACATCAAAAAGTCATACAGGTGAAGGGGGGTCATGTTTTAATCATGTTACCCAGCAGCACAAAGAATCAAGTCTTGGCTTAGGCTTGAGATGGTTTATTTAAACCTCTTGTAAGAAAAAAAAGAAAACAACAGGTGAAAAATCTGGTTGCTGGAAAAAAAAAAAAAAAAACAGCAAGAGAAACTTAGCTGGGCTTTGGCCATGAGTACTGTGAACCTTAACATCTTCCTTCTGGGAAGTTAGGTATGCAGTGACCTGCTGAAAGGTCTTCGTCTTGGTTTGGGCAGAGGTTTGAGTTGGGTAGAGGTTTGGGTTGGGCAGAGGTTTGGGTTGGGCAGAGGTTTG
>VWZI01023563.1:0-14136 GCA_013396835.1 Psilopogon haemacephalus
TCCTTGTAGTCCCTTCCAACCCTGACTGATTCTATGATTCTATAACCTATGCCAGTGTTTCACCACTGTCACTGTAAAAAAATTATTTCCTTATTTTGTCTAAATCTCCCCTATTTTAGTTTAAAACCATCATGTCATAACAGGCCCTGTTGAAAAATTCTGTTTTTCTTATTAGAGTGCCTTTCATGTTCATCTGTTTATCAAAGATGATTCTATACTGAATAACGACTTTGTCTGCAAGCAGGTTTTAGAAGACTGAAACCAATGGGAACGCTCTATCTTTTTTGCCCTTTCAGTTACTCTTTCATTTCTATGGAAGATCAGACTCTGAATCACTTTTCATAGCTGAGATATTCATAACTGTTCTGCGTGGATCATCCTATATCTGGTAAGGGGTAAACTCATGTTGTAACCATTGTAACTGTGAAGAACTGAGTAGGAACAGACGGTAATATTGCACAGGAAGCTTGACTAAAACTGAGTTGGATATTTTTTTAATCAGCTGAGGTACTGATTTCTAACTGTGGCTTGCAAATGAACAGACATTTTGTCCTTCTCCTGTCTGCAAGCTCAGTGAATTCCCCTGGTTTCCAGCAGCTTAAGTGATTTAATCCAACTGTGGCTTATATAATGAACCAAAAAGATTTCAGTGGTTTCATCATATCAGCTTGTGTGATCATCATCATGGCAATACATAGCATGGTGGGACTAGTCAAGAATTACAGGAGTAATTTAATCTGTAGAATCTGCCTAGTTGATAGACACAAATTGGGATTTTGAAAGAATGGGAAAGAGCCCTGACAAACCTGCTTCTAGCTGCTATATAATGGCACTTTCACATAATGATGGATGCGAGCCTAAAATGTTGGCTGCAATCTGTGTGCAGCCTTCAGTTGTGAAAAAGTCTTCCACATTTACCAAACTGATAGAGCTGCCTTCAGCTCAAATTTGTAAGAATGTGGAATAGAATTACTCATCTGTTCAATCAAGATGCCAAGTCACTGTAGTAGAGTACCAACTAATGCTTAGTTATGCAGAGCTATTCACAGCCTTTCAGTGGTACAGAATGGGGAACATCTGAGTCATTTATACTTATTTGATTAGTTATGTAATATTGCTTTTTTAATTTAATGTCCTGCCCTGACAACATTTGTTGGAGCACTCCTTGTTTAGTTCATATCACAATGGTGTTTGACATGTGTGGGCCTGCTTGCTGCCTTCTCCTGAAGTGTTTGGGCACTGCTGCCATAGTCAGAAGCACTGTCCCCTCCTCTGGAAAGGCAAGTTGGCAGCATAAGCTGATAATCAATTCCAAGTGCAAACATTGTGTGGGTTTTCTATGTAGCTGTGCTACGTATATTGCTCTATTTCTCTTAAAGGGCAACATATTGCAAACAGCAAACAATGTTTATAATATGTTTAGTAACTATGGCAACCACAGATAGCTGAGTTTTAAAACACAGGATGGATTCTTGCAGATTACTTTATCAGACACCATGAAGTAAACTAGATATATCTATGCACAAAATGCCCTTGTGAATACTCTTCAAAATGTCTTGGGAAAAGTCCTTAAGTACTGTGCCTCACTAATGTCCATATTGAAGTTACTCAACTGATAAATGAAATGAACAGAGCTCTGAGCTTTGCAGTCAAATTGTACATTGTAAGTATTAACAAAGATGAACTACAGAATGGTGCAGAGCTAGAGAGATTATGGGAGGGCTTTCACCCTTTTTTTGATATCTACAAGTATCCAGTGTCTTCAGGTAATTTTCTGAATGAGGGAATTTGAAGGCTACTTAAACTGCTGGTCTCTTCTCTCTAGTAATGAATGACGAGAGGAAATGGCCTCAGGCTGCACCATGGAAGTTTGAAGCGTTTACCAAACACTGGAATATGCTTCCCAAGGAGTTGGTTGAATTGCCATCCCCAGAGGTGTTTGAAAGACATAGATGTGGTGCTGAGGGGCATAGCTTCACACCAGACTTAGTAGAGTTAGATGATTCTTGGACTTAGTCTTGAAGGTCTTTTTCAACTAAAACGATTCTGTGAAGTTGATCATTGGACTGAGCATTTTCAGCTGTCTCAGGTTCCTCATCTGAAAGTAGCCTTAGTCAAAGACCATCACAAGATATAATCAAAATCATTGAGATGAAGCTGTTATAATACTGAATTTGAGATGTGTAATTAACTGAAGTTGCTTGTATGTAGTAGAATTATAGGCACTCAGTTTTAAACAGGAACATACTACCTATTCCTGGTCTATCAAATCAAGGCAATTCTATTATGCCTGATGCTGGTCTTTGAGTGCTTGGAACTTTGGCATTTCTGTGTGTTGTTTCAGAAGATTGTGTTTACATAGTTGGTGACACTTGTTTGAAAGATCATAGAATCATAGAATATTGTAGGTTGAAAGAGACTTTAAATGGCATCTAGTCCAAGCCCCCTACAGTGAGCATCTTAAACTAGATCAGGTTGTTCAGAGCTCTGTCCACTCTGACCTACAATTGTTCCAGGGATGGGACACTTACCATCTCTCTGGGCAACCTGTGTCAGTGTTTCACTACCTTTAGTGTAAAAAAAATTTCTTCCCTATGTCTAATCTAAATCTCTCTTCTTTTAATTAAAACTGTCACCTCTTGCTATGTAGGCAGAATAGTTCTAGCCCTTTGTTCACTTTTGTGGCCCTCTCTGAACCTGCTCTACCAGGCACATGTCTCTCCTGTGTTGAAGAGTCTGGAGCTGGACACAGCACCATAGATGAGGTCTCACTAGAGAGAAGCAGAGAGGCAGAATCCCCTCCCTCAACCTGCTGTCCACATTGATGGAGATGCAGCCCAGGCTACAATTGGCTTCTGGACTGTGAGCACAGATTTGCCAGCTCATGCCCAGCTTTTCATCTATCAGTAACCTCAAGTTCTTCTTCACAAGGCTTCTCTCAAGATACTAAAAGTCATACACTACTTCCAGTAAATCATTTAGAGATACACATTTTAGAGCTGTTGGAGGATTTTTTTTTTTAACATAATAAACCAATTCATTAATAAAATCTGAATAGATTCTCATCCCTACAGTATTCCAGTTATTCTCCTCCAGCAGCCACTGGAAGAGCAGAATAAAAATAATTTTTGTGGAAAAAAATAGACCAAAACACATATCCTTCGAGGGAAATATAGCAATTTAGACTATTGAAACCTTGATGCCCAGAGAAAGCCATAGTTAAGGGAGTGCTTAATATTTATGCTCTTGTAATCAAGAGACTAAAATACAAAATAATTGTTGAGAAATATCTGACATTAGTGTCTTGTGGTATACTGTTGCCTCTTATAGCTCCTTTCGGTGCCATAAATTTAAAGATTGTAAAGGATGTGTTCCTAATCTGATTTGTCATTCCAATTTAGTTTTGAAAATGTGTTTCAGTCAAACAATTAAATAGACAAATTAAACAATCCTATCAGGTTATTGGAATAATGAACAAGTTTTGAGTCACAGTCTTATAATAAGAGATCAGCTCTTATAATAAGAGATCAGCTAGTCCTAAGTCTGTTCTATGTTCTTAGCTAGGTGATATTCTACCACAACTACTGACTGTCTAAGAAGTATGGAGGTATATCATGTGGTTTTGTTTCCATAAGTCTACATTCAGTCTTAAAATGTGAGATGTCTCACATTTGTATGCATTAAGGTCATACATGCTGTTAAATAATGATGGATAATGAACATAAAATAGAGCAGTCGATTTGGAAGATTGGCAGGTAATTTTTTTTCCTCAAACAATAAAATCCTTTCTCAGTGCATTCAGAGAAATGAAGAGGCTGAATTCTCAGATGAGCTCCTAAGACACTGACAATGGGCTCTGCCCACAAACAGCTGCAGAGGAGGAAATTTTGTTTCAGTATTATTAATATGGCAAAGTCAGCATATTTAAGGGAGGAGCACCTAAACAACAAACCTCACTCTACCTCGCTCCCCTCCACTGTGTTTAAAACATGGCTTTTAGTCAGCCTTCCGGTGTCCATAACCAAACATGGAAGTGAAAATATTGCTGTACTCCTATGCCTTACCAGATATGAAAATTTTCAGGCGCTTATGTTTTCATATTTTCATATGCCTTGGATCAAATATCTGGCTCCTGCTTAAATCCCACTGTCTTCCTAGTGAAAGGTCCCATCTTACAGGAGGTTTTGAGCTCAGCAGAGCCACTGACAGAACTATGCATCTCACCCAAAACAGTTACAAATGCTTTCCTTAAACTGAAGAGAAAGCTGTAGCCTTCTTTTAGGCATCATCTGGTAGCTAAAATTGGTTGCCCAAGAAGATAAACAGTGCAGTTCACTGTTGCCCTCAGGCTGAGGACATTTAAATTCACACTCTTAGCTCTCAGGGGATAGCCCTGACTTAGAGTTAGCAGCTATTTGAGTCCAAGTAGGGCAGTCTTTTGAGGCACTTCCTGGCATCCAAAACAATTCTGTGTCTATCTTATTGAATCTAGGTCACTATGAAACAAGCAATGCAATATTTAAAAAGAGAACAACCAGCAGGGACATGATCAAGTTTCAAGTGGCCAAGTGAAAGAAAGAAGTCCTTGCTGGCAAGCCCTGCCAACAAGACTGATTTCTGCATTTTACATTAGGCAGTTCTTGCACAAAAATGGGAAATAATCCTGAAATCATGGTCTGGACTCCAGAAGTACCTCTGTGCTCAGCATTTCATGCTGCATACTACTAACCAGAACCAGTTTGACATGATTTAGATGCTTTACTAAATGTGTAGAAAGCCTTGAAGCCTCTTATGGTTTTGAATTTCTCTTTGGGGCCAACTTCCTTAAATATAGGCTTTCCAGTGCCTAAATTGTAGGCAATGACGTCCTTTACTGGACCTGGCCCCATGCCCCTCCATGAGATGGTCGTGGTTTTATTCCCAGCAGAAACCAGGTGTGCTTACATCTGTGTATTAAATTTAGAGTCAAAGAGGTTATGGGAGAAGTTGCAGGAGAATCTATAACCCACATATCCTATTTCCTTTAAGGAAACTCCTCTCCAGTATTAATTCAATCAACCTTAAAAATGATGATTGAGGAAATGTATAGACACAATACTATTTATACAGTTATTTACCAATGATGTCATTATATACAGATACAGGATAAGCACTAAAACAGTGATTACTAAAATTATTTCAAGGGGGATTCTATCCAGAATAAGAAATACGTTCTGCAGAGATTGAGGGATGCTGGACTAGCAAGTGCAGGCACAGTCCTGCTTTTTCTCTTTTCCAACATTAATAAGAATTGTATCTCAGGATACTTGAAGGGTTGCAGACTATTGATTAGGAAAAAGCATTAATTATTTTTCAAAGTTGTTAATTTCTATTGCTGAAACCTAGTTTTACATTAAGACATCTAGTTTGACAAACTGATTGAAAGACAAACATATGAGACCGGTGAGACTTGAGTGGTGTAAATCACTGCAGATGTGTTTCCCCCCCCAGTTTCTATGTGGTTTATTTGTTATTCTTAAGGCATAACGTTTTGACTAACTTACTATTTGTTTCCATGACAGAACAGCAATAGACACAGGTCAGGTCAAAGTAAACATCCCAACCCTCTACCCTGTCATTTACAGAAAGATGATGTTGTAACAACAGGACAGAGGGTGCCATTTGCCAGTAGTAGTCTACCAGTCACTAACAGGTAGCAGTCCAAAGATATTCTCACCATGGATCAGTTGGGTTTTCTATCCTTCTGGGTGGGTTTTTCTTCTCTTTGCTCCCACGTCCTTAACTTTTGTGAGAAAAATAAATCATCACCAGCTTGCCAGCATAATCAGGTATCTTAAAACTCTTACCTAGACCTAGGCTAGTGTAACTTAAATATCCTACTTTGGCCAAGGCTGGCTAGACCTAATGTAAAGGTCTAGTTCAGAGGGCATAGGTGTGGTACAGAGGAGCAAGCTGATACGTGGGACAGCTAAAGATGATAAAGTCTATATTCTGCTTCAGATTTTGTGATTAAGCCATACTGGTTTATAAGACTTGCTTGATACAATGAGGGATATCCTTGATTCAGAGAACAATTGAAACCTGGAATTAAATCAAGTGCTGTTATCTCAGTGGAAGTCCACGTGAGTGCTGCTTATTTCTTTAAGGACCCTGTGAAGAGGCATTGCTGAAATGCTGGAGGTTAAAGTACAATGTTCCTAGGCACATGAAAGAGATAGTAGTAGATCATTGAGAGCTTAGCAGTGTGAATTTTTGTTCTTGCCTCAGGGTTACAAACCTTGTGATACTGAAACTTTCAGACTGGCCCAGAGTCCAGTGAGGTTTTGCCTTTTAGGGGGCTGGGATATATGCAGTTTGCATGTCATACACCTTTCCTTTCTTCTTTTCTCTAAGTGTAATGTCTGTAGTTCAGGGGCTGTGGACAAGAAAGAGGGATTCATTCTGACTTGCTTTCCTTTCAGAATGTATAAACTGGGAGTCTAATCAGTGCAGAACTTACACTGAGCATTATGATGCTGCAATCATAATTCATATCTTTTGCAAAAGAAACTTTAATTGCTGAACTCCAAGTGATTTAGGCTTTCTGCTTATTCTTCAGGCCCTAGAAACGTCCCCATTTTATTTTGCTTTTGCAACCAGGAACTAGAACAGTTTCTAACAAAGGGTCACATAATGTTATTGTGCATGTAAAACATTCCCATAATGATGTTGATCCTTTTCCTTCTCCCACCTGTTCAATATGTTGTAAGGATTGGCATCTGCCATGAACACTTCACTTAACCTAATTGTTAAGGGTTAACCCCTCCTGGGGAGTGGTCTGAACCTGACCCCAGGTCCTTCGGACTCTGCCTGGGGGTAGTCCTGAACCTGATCCCAAGTGCAATGGTTAGCCCACTCCTACTTCCTGTTTGGACCCCTCTAAAAGCAGAACTTTCTGGTTTTCTCTCTCTGCCCTGCTCTGCTTTGCATGACAGCACCACTCTGTTTCATATGCTTCTGCTTTGCCACGTGGTCAGCAAACCACGTAGTGGATCAACTACTTCCTGAATCTACCTCCATCCATTTCCATCCATCTGGTTTTATATACATTTTATATTTGTTTCTCTTCCATATACTTTTTTTGTAACTCCCCTACCTTAAATACCTTTTATTTATTGTTAAAGTTTCCCTTTTAATTTTCAAATCAGAGCAAGGTTATTCTTTGGGTGTTCTATATCCCTTTCACTCTTCTGCTTAAAATCTTTTCATACAGGGAGAAGGGAGAGGGGGAAGCATGCTGTATATATTATTGTTCTTTTAGCAGATCACGTACTGTGATCTGCTAGACTAGGTATTTAAAGATCAGGACTTGATCATTCTGATCTCCAGACCTGTGAAGAATAACCCTTTCCTTTATATTTATTGACAGTTGCTTAGCCTAAAATCTTTTCAGAAAGTAAAGGAATTTTAGTTTTAGGCACTGTAATTAATCCCCTATGAATATGCGATGACAGAGAGCTTTAGAATGTTAAAACCCAGTGGGAAGAAATTCTTCTGCCAAACATCATGGAGGTGGAAGATACGTGGAAATTGCTTCCCCTGTCTTTTGTCCTGCTCTGGTATCTTCTAGCAGTCCAGGGAGACACAAAACACAAGGATTTCTGTGTTAATGAGTGTGGCTGACCATTTTGTTAGATAACAGAACAATAAATGAGAAAATAAGAATTTGCTGAAAGAAAGCTAATTAAGACAGAATTCTTTGCATTTTCTGAAGAATCTCCTACTTCATAATCTGATGCCGTTTTTTGGTTTAACTGTCAGAGATAGAATGCTACCACTTAAATGAGGTGATCGGTGAAAGGAAACTTCTAATGATCTGGTGTTTGGTTTATTTTTTTTGAGATAGATGAGGAGGATTGGTTAGCACTTACAATTAATTACTTGGGGTTCTCTGTTACAGTGTTGTAAATATGTGAAACTCCTAAGTTTTGAGGCAGAGATGCTCCTTGGTACTGTAGGATAGTGGGAATTTTATTTGTCAGCTTAAGTGTCATGACAGATCTCTGAAAGCATGACATTTCTATTAAATGAGAGCTGCATTCATTTTTTTTTCCTTCTAAGATATTTATTACAAAGATTAATATAGCCTAAGCACAGTGGTTTAACTTTCAGCCATCCCCAGCTCCCAGCTTCCTCATTTCTGCTTTGGAGTCACAGATGTAGTCTGATAGCTAGTCTTGGTATAAGCTGCTCACTTGCAGCTACTGGAGCACCTAGGGAATCACTCACAAATACAGACTTGCTCACACAGAAATTATTTTATCACATAAAGAGGATTTTTTGTGTTGGATTTTAAGTACTTCAGGAAATAGACTATGATTTAATTTCTCACATAGCAATGTAATTCCATCAAATTGCATAAAATCTTTGCTTTCTTGTACTAGTGAGGTATGAGAAAGTACACTCCCATTATGTTAAGAAAATACCCTGGAGTTTGTAGCTATATCATATGTTTTTATTAGATAAAATGCATCTAGGTACACCTTTATTAGCAAGATTTTTTTTAAATGACCCAGTTCCTTTTATTTGATTAAATCCTTCATGATACTCTGAGTCAAGCTCACTGCAGCACAGGTTTTTTTTTCAAATATGTGTAGCTCAGGAATTTCAGCCCCACTTCCCCTAGCAGCAGAGCAAGAATAAGGTGGCAGTATGAAACTCTGAGAGTAGTGGGAGTTGCAGTGGAGGTATATTCTAAATGTGTATAGATTCTTCAGGGTGGGGTGGAGAATAATTTTAAATCAACAAAACAAACAGCAAAATCAATTACTCTTGATTACTCCCTGACACAGGGATCCCTTGGGAGGAGAGTGGGAAGCAGAAGGGTTAAGCAGGGAAAACTAAATAGATGCTGATAGTCTCTGTTTTCTGCCTGACTTTGGAGGATCTGCAACCAGCTGTTGCAGGTTCAGGCAGACTTGTAATTTGCCTCTTGGGTCTGTCATGGAATTAAGGAGCAGTAACCAGTCTCCTATGGGGTATCCAGTCTCAATAACTAGCATAAACAATATGAAAGCCAGATCCTCAAAGATATGTAAGGGCTGTGTGAAATAAATGCTCAAACGCAGAATGACAGAATCACATAATGGTTAGAGGCTGAAAGGTATCTCTGGGGATGATCTAGTCCAACTCCTCTGCTAAAGCAAGTTTCCCAGTATAACATTCAGGCAGGTTTGGAGTCCCTTCAGAGAAGACGACTCCACAGACTCTCTGGGCAGCCACTTCTAGTACCCCAGCACCTTAAGGTGAAAGAAGATTTTCCTCCAGTTCATACAGAAACCTCCTATGTTCTAGTTTCCCATTGACCGTATCCTGTGGCTGGGCACCAATGAAAAAATGTCTGGTCCCATCCTCTTGACCCCCATTCTTAAGATGTCGATGAGTATTGATAAGATTCCTTCTGTCTTCTCTAAACTGAGCAACCCCAGGTCTCCCAGCCTCTCCTTGTAATAGAGTGCTTCAGTCCTCGCATCATCTTTTCAGCCCTTTATGCAAAGGTTAATGCTGTGTGTTTCTAAGTTGTTTTGTTGGTTGGTTAGTTGTTTTGTTTTTAAATGTAGTGTATATAATGTTGAGTTGAAATTCACTAGTCTACCACTGATGGAGGCTGATCTTAGAGCTTGACGTAAAGAAAGATGTTTTCTGAATTAAGCTTTAATTTGTCCAGAGGGGGCTGGAGCACAGTGGCTGAGGGAGTTGGAGTTGTTTCACCTGGACAAGAGGAGGTTCAGAGGAGACCTTATTGGTCGCTGCAACTACCTGAAAGGAGGTCATAGCCAGGTGGGGACTGGTCTCTTCTCCCACGCAACCAGTGACAGAATAAGAAGATACAGTCTCAAAGTCCACCAGGGCAGAATTAGGCTGGACATTAGGAAGAAGTTCTTTATGGGAAAAGTGATTGCCCATTGGAATGGGCTTCCTGGGGAGGTGGTGGCGTCACCGTCCCTGGAGCTGTTTAAAAGGAGGCTGGATGAGGCACTTCATGCCATAGTTTAGTTAATTAGAAGGGTTAGGTGATAGGTTGAACTCAATGATCCAAAGGTCTCTTCCAACCTGGTTAATTCTGTGATTAAAGCACTGACAATCTCTTTTGCAGGGGCCTGCTTGAGTCTTTGTGTTTCCTGCTCACTGGCAATGGCTGAGCTTGTGCTTTTTTGACAACAGAATGCTATTGTTTGCCCTGGTGTGCTGGAGTTTGGTATTTACTCCACGTTCTTTGATTTCTATTACTTGAGGAGACACACAGCATAGCTGCACTGGAAGTGTGTATTGGGAGCAAAATTATTAGAAGAAAAGAGACAACATTAACTATCTCAGTATTTGTCAGAGCTGTGTTGAAATAAGGCCATTCAAACACTTCAGTGACACACAGCACCACAAGCTGAGAAACTCTGGAGAACAGAAAGCAATGGTTTCATTATAACCAGAATTGATAAATTGCAGTAACACATATAAACTTGATTGCTTTGGGTTTAATTTTGAATCATACAAAAATATCTTACAGTGCAGGTAATATGAAAGATTATACATCCTGCTATAACCATGAGACCAAGAAATATAACTAGCAGTTTTCTTCTGCAATAATTATTTCCTGCAGTTTATTCTTTCAAGTCCAGGGCTTGGTTTTTATTTTGTTTTTTTTAATAAGTGTACTTATACACATATAGATGCTGCTTAAAGCTCCGAGTGAGAGAGTCTGACACTTGTAATAAACCCTGGACCAGATCAGCTTTAACTCTGTCACATTTTTGCTGATAAGGTGATTTTTTTTTTTTCAATTCACTCTGACAGTTCTTTATATGTAAGCACCCCCTCCCCACTTCTACCGGGAGCAGATTTTCATATAGTTTTGATTTTTCTGCTCGTGAGGCGTATTTTCCCATAGCACCCCAGGAGCAGGCATGCTGAAAATTGGCTTTTCCAACTGGACGCAACCATATAAATAGGTGGCTTCATCCATGGCAGTTATCATTTCAAACTTTTTGAAAAATTTCACTTCCCAGGAGTTGTAAAAGTGAAGGTCTGCTAACATGCTCTGCCTTTAACTGTGAGAAATCCATGTGATTTCAAGCATTTTTTTTCTGTATTTTTCTACAGCTTAAAGAAAAAGTTAGGTTGGGTTTGCAGGGAGAGGGATTTCTTCTGGGGCTTTCATTTGATTTTTTTTCCACTTGTTTGTTTTAAAGGAGGGAGAAGAAAAGAAAGCAGGAAGACCCACAATTTTACAACTCTTCTTATCTGATCACATCTCAGATACACTGCATTTTTTACTATCATCCCTCAAATTAGTTTCACTCCACATGATTTAATAGAGAACAAATTTTGAGGCAAATATCATTGGAAACTAAATATTTAAATGAATACCATTTTTGTCTGAAAAATTTAACCCTGTGTATGCTGTATCTTACATTCTTGTATGAGCAATCTCCTAAGATTCTGTGTGGTTACAGGGGATGGTTACAGGAGATGGAAATCCAAGGGGCTTGTGATGCACACCTGTTCCCACAGTATTCCTCCCCCCCCTTTTTTTTTCCTTAAAAATGTCTTGTACAATACTAAACAGAGCTGTGCAGTTTTCAAATCTTGCCTTGAAGCAAAAACCCTTTCTTGTACACGAGCCATTGGAGTACTGAACATCTTACAGCAGAGATTTTACGTGAGATTTGGAGTAAATGTATCAGTTTAATCATCTATAAAATGAGTGTACAGAAAACACGAATATTTTATTACCTATTATGACTAACATTTTAGATTTGGATGTTTATAGTCTAACTTATTTTCTGTGTAGATTCTCATTCTTCTCTTTACAATTTGTTCATTAAATAGAATAATAACACAAAGCTTTCTGTTCAAGGTAAGTGCTCAGCACAAATAATCACTTGATTAATCCTAGTATCCTAGCAGGGTGGGGATTGGAAGGAACCTCTGGTTATTATCTAGTTCAACCTCTTGCAAAAGCAGAGTGATCCAGAGCAGGTTGCCCAGGTTTGCAATGTCCAGGCAAGTTTGGAATCTTTCCAGGGAAGAATCACAGAATGTTAGGTGCTAGAAGAGACCTCAAAAGATCATCCAGTTCAATCCCCCTCCCACAGCAGGATCTCCTATACCAATCACACAGGATTGTATCCAGGTGGGTTTTGAATATCTCCAGAGAGGGAGACTCCACAACTCCCCTGGGCAGCATGTTCCAGTGTTCTGTCACCCTCACAGTGAAAAAATTCCTCTTCATGTTTAAATGAAACTTCCTATGCCTCAACTTCCACCTGTTGCCCCTTGTCCTGTCATTGGGCATCACTGAAATGAGCCTGGCTTCACTTATGTATAAACATTGATGAGGTCTCAGTCTCCTCCAAGCTAAAGAGCCCCAGCTTCCTCAGGCTCTCCTCATAAAAGAGGTGTTCCATTCCCTTAATCATCTATCTTAAGCAGTTCTATGTCCTTCTTTAACTGGGGGGCCCAGAACTGGACACAGTACTCCAGATGTGGCTTCACCAGGGCAGAGTAGAGGGACAGGAGAACCTCTCTTGACCTACTAGTCATACCCCTTCTAATAAACCCCAGAATGACATTGGCCCTTCTGGCCACAAGAGCACATTGCTAGCTCGTGGTCAACTCCCATCAACTAGGGCCTTTTCCCCTTCACTGCCTTCCAACAGGTCAGTCCTCAACCTATACTGATACCTAGGTTTGTTCTTTCCCAGGTGCAAGACCCTACACTTCCCCTTGTTGAATTTCATTAAATTTCTTCTTGCCTACCCCTCCAGCCTGTCCAAGTCTCATTGAATGACAACATAACCTGTCTGGGTAGCCTGATCCAGTGCTCCAGCACCCTCAAAGAAAATATTTTTTTCCTAAATCTAGATAGAATTTGCTGTGTCTAGTTTGTGCCTGTTGCCTCTTACCATGTTGCTGGGCATCACTGAAGAGTCTGGCCCTATGTTCTTGACCTCTGTCCCTTACATATTGATAAACATTGATAAGATCTCAGAGATCTCTCATATTCAGCAAAACAGAACACAAAAATACCCAAAACAAAACAAACAAAAAGAAAAACAAAACCCCACATGTTAGTCTTTTTAGATCAATTGCAAAACTAGCCAAGTTCAAGTAACTTCATATACCCAGTTTTAGTTTTAGCAACAAATGCCCCAAACGTTTGAGAAATAATTTCCTTTTCTCTGTGATTAGTATTTTGCCTGCTATAAAATCAAAGCTAATCTTTTCTTTAACCTCTTATCACATAACAGACGAATGTTTCCTGCAGCTAGTGTGTTATACCAGAGCATCTGCCTCCATAGGAAGAAAATGCCAGAGAGCCTTAGCAAGCAGTCAATTGATGCAGTTGACAGGTTTATTACTTTATCAGTTATTTGCTCAAGGACAATTTTATTATATGCAAATTATTGACATAAATCGGGGCAGAATGAATTTATTAAGGGATCTTGATCCATCTTTCACCATTTGGTATGTGTGTTTTTATTATATCATGTATTTATTTCCAGAATATTCATTTGAGAGCTGTGCTTTAGCTACAGAATATGTCAGGGTTGGAATGATGCTGATTTGTCTGGGTTTTAACTTGCTCAGCCTTTTGGCTGATCTGAGCTCTGAGTACATAAGCCAACTACAGGCTTTTGACTTGAGATGAGTGAGTTAAAAGATCATACTTGTGATTTTACTGGACTTGACCTTTTAAAGAGCAAGAAAGGAAAAAAAAAATCAGATCATTATGCACAGAATCAAAAAGGTTCTGTCACCTCTCCTGAAGAACGGATCCAGAACCTGAGCTGATTTTTTACTGAGCGACTATATTGTAAATAGTAGTAATCACAACCGATGTTTTGATTTATTTTTTTAAATCAAGGGAACAAACCAAACAAAACCACAACAACAATAAAACCCCACAACCAAGACAGAAGTCAAACCACAANAATTGGAACAAATATTTACAGTGATTTAGGGAGGATTTGGGGGTTTTGCGTTGTTGTTTTCTTTATTTTGCTTATGCAGGCTTTTTTTTTTTTTCCCCCCCCTTTTTGGGTATCCTCCAGCTGTGCAGAAAAACCTATTGATGTAGTGGTATGGAGGATTTTTCTC
>VWZI01023563.1:14141-79581 GCA_013396835.1 Psilopogon haemacephalus
ATGTGTTTGGGATTTTTTTTTTCCTTTTTAAAAAAAAAAAAAAAAAAAAAAAGAAATAAAAATAAGACATCTCTAAAATATTTAGATTTTCAGGTAGCTCTGCCTTTTTCTTAGACTTAGTTAGGGTCAGATGATTTTTGCCGTACTCACAATAAATTGTGAGTAAAACCAGGGTTTTGGATCTATGAATGCACTGCAAGGTGTTGGATGATTAGGTTTCATGTTGACTGGGGCATAAAATTGTTAGATATAAGTTTATGAGACCTGGAAAACATAAGGAATCAAATTTTTCTCAACTTGGAGTTATAAAGACATAATGAGCCCTAGAGAGTGACTCTTGTATCACTTCTGTATGAGAAACTTCTACTTAATTTCTTCTTCTATTCACTTAGGCAGTAGAGCTTCCAATCATGTTAGCGATATTCTTTTGTTCTCATCTGGAATAACAAAGATTTTCTGACTTTTCCATATAGTCAACATAGGAAGTTTCATTTAAACATGAGGAGTAATTTTTTCACTGTGAGGGTGACAGAACACTGGAACAGGCCTGCCAGAGGGGTTGTGGAGTCTCTCTCTGGAGATATTCAAAACCCTCCTGGATATATTCCTGTGTGATCTGGTATAGGTAATCCTGCTGTAGGAGGGGGATTGGACTGGATGATCTTTTGAGGTCCCTTCTAGCCCCTGACATCCTATCATTCCATATTAAAAGACACTGGATAGTTTCCTCAACCCACTGACAAGGCAGCAGGCTGAAAAAATATTGATTTCCCTTTGGAGCAAGACACATACTTAGGATACATAATTTGATGTGTAGCAAAGGAGAGATATTTAAAAAAAAATCTCTGAAGTTTTGTCTATAACAAAAGTTGGAGAGGAAAAAGGAAGAAAATTTTAATGCCAAACTCCATTTACTGCACTTTTATTTTATTTGTAGTTTGTACCAAAAGGTCTACATTTAAAAAATTATCAATTCTGCATTTTCTAAATTACAAAGAATACTACTGAATACTTCCTTCTAAATTACAATAAATACTACCTTCTATACAATTTTAAAAACTTATTTAGAACACTCCACTTAAAGCTTTACCTCAGTTTTGGGTAAGAGAATACCAGTATTTTAACGAAGACTTCATACAATGCGATGTGTGCTTCATTAATCACTTAAACTTTTCTGTTTGAAACTAATTTTGTATATTTCATAAGTGTAATATTACCTATAGAAAGAAAATATTTATTATTTATATGTACAAATGTAATGTTTTAAAAGCATATGCAAATATATATATTTAGGTTCTTCTAACACTTAACATAACAATATGTAAAATCCTCTCATTTTGACAGAGAAAGGTCATCTTGCCTTCCCTTTCCCAAAACTTCTCAATTTCTAACTCAATGCAATCATTCAGTGACATGAAAACTTGTAGTGCCTGGTTTCCTCTTTCTCATATTATGTCGGTGTCCATGAACAGGTATAAATGCTCTAAAATAAACCTCACATCTCTTGTGAGTGACAAGTTCCTGCTGGTGGTTTATGACAGAATAGCACCATGCTTCCAGAACATTCTTCATCCTAATATATTACCACTCCTTAATAACAACAGGAAGTCATCAATCAGATAAAGTTCTCTTCATTTCACTTAAATAATAATTACAAAATTACTCTTTCCAATAGAGAGAAATATGCCCTGCCAATTCTTGACACAACAGATGGCAAGTTGGTGGAGCCACAAGCCATGAAAGGAGAGATCAAATGCCATTTTCATTCCCAGCTGAGTGTTCCTGATGCACAGAATTCCTGATGGTTCATCATTTCTTGTACAAAGCAAATCAAGCAAAAAACTCTCACCTAAATAAGCAGTAATATTGTCTCTTCCTTCTTTCCTTACCTTCTTTCTTGGTTAATGTCTCTAAAGCATAGTAATAGAATATTCTCCTTACTGTGGAGCTGGTATAACTTGCTAATCTGGTTTGGGGTTTTTTTGTAATTATCTTTACTTTTGATCTGATTTCCTCATGACCCTCAAGTCATATAAGGTAATCTTTTATTGTGAACAAGAGAGGAAAAAATATAAGACTGAAAAAGGATCAGAATTATTCAATAAAGAACTACACTATTATTAACCAATGTAATTAATATGCTTATAACCAAGGTAATTTTTAGTTATGGAGCTTAGAGATATTTCCCTTTTGAAGAAAATTTTTTAAAAGTGAAGAAGACAACAATAACATCAACCCCAAAATGAATGCAAACAAAAAATTTCAGCAGATCAACTCACTTTGTGTTCTGGTATATGATGAACAAATCTGATCTTCTTTCAAGGAGACTAAGAACATAATTGAGAAAGATCAAACAAAGGGAGCTGTTCATCATGTTCATAGGAGCCGCTGAAGTTCCATTTCAGAAAACTTGTGGCTGTACTTCATCTCCCAAACAAGCCTTTGGGGAGTGCTGACTCAGTGCAACAGAAGCCAAGAATCTCATCCAGTTCCTCAGAACACATCAGAGGACAGCCTGTGTTTTTGGAAGACAGCAAGCTACGTACTCTATAAGCTTGACAGTTTTATTCAAACTAACTTCTCTATTATGCATCTGCAGAACTTGACTGAACGCTCACTGGGGATATTCTCTTTAATGTGAACATTCTGAATGAGCCTGTGAATTTCTCCCATCGAAACTATGTGCTGTTGGAATCAGTGACACTGTATTCTGGAAGAGAGATTAAACTTCATAACTCAGGGCTACAGAAGAAAAAGCTACTTAGACTGGATGAAAATCTGACTGGCTCCAGCTTCCTTTTGATATGAGACAGAACCAACTGCTGGCCTCAAAGTCACTGTGATGGTTCATATATATATATATATTTTTTTTTATATGTATATTAAAAAAAAAATATTTTAAATATGTATTTATAACCACTATGGAAGTACATTTACAACTTCTCAGTGGTATTTAAGCCTTATGTCTTTCCACAGTTATCATGTTAAGTTTGTAATAAGATTTCCGTAACAGTCACAGAACTCATTATTTTTAGTTTTCTCCTAAAGGACAGGTCATACACAAACATGAAAGAGGTCTTCTGAAGGTTAGGAAAGATTTTTATGTTAGTGGGTAAGTAAACGGGAGGAGAGTGAAATTACAGAACGGTAAATTTAATTTCAATTTCTGTGAAAGTACTGAAAGTATCAGTCTATTTTAAAGCTCTTTAGAAGACAACAGAGATGAGTAACAGCCAGCATAGGTCTGTAAAGAGCAAACAATGTACAACTAATACAATTTTGCCTGATGGTTTATCAGGCTTTTTAGATAAAGTAACAACAGCCTGAGATTCCAGCTTGGCTTCAATACTGCTGTTCTAACAGCATCCTCATAAACTTAAGATATTAGCATCTAGCTCTCAAGTGGGTGAAGCAGTGCTTTAAAATTTTTCAGTTTTACTCACTTCTCAGCTCATTCTATTTTGACAAGGCTCTGAAATGCTCTGTTTTGAGTTTTGGTGGTGTTTATTATTTTTATTAATGGTTGTGGTTGTGGATGGCGGTAATGGGAAGGGAGCTGAGAAAATGCCAAAACTCAGTAGAATTAAAAAAGATAAATGCAAGATCTTACTGCAAAAAATACTGCATTTAACCTACATTTTGCTAAGAATAAGCTGTACATTCACAGAATGAGCTGAATTAGAAAATGCTTTATTAGAAGACCTGGTGCTTATAGAAAATCATACATAACTCATAAGTGACAAATGTCATTGTCACAAGAGAATAAGTCCACACACAATATGTTATAATGTTATATATGCTGTGTCCAGACCTGTGATAGATTTTGCAACTGCAAAATCCATGAAACTTTTTGTTGTGCTTAGCATTAGGAAGGAAGACTACTGTGTCCCAGGCTAGGCATTGCCCTGTACAGAAGTATAATTGGTCTGGACAAACTGAGGAGAAATGACAGAATAGCAGCATGGTGGGTGTTGGAAGAGACTGCCTCTTGCCCTGCTACAGCAGGTTCAGCTTGATCAGGTTGCACAGAGGATCGTGTCCAGGTGGGTTTTGAAAGTTTCCAAAAAAGGAGACTCCACAGCTTCTCTGGGCAGCCTGCTTCTCTAGGACTCCTGTTTCTGCATGGAACTTCCTTTATTCTACTTCGTCTCTGTTTCCCTTTGTCATATTACGGGACAACACTGAAAATAGTCTGGCCTCATCCTCTTGACATCTTTAGATATGTATTAGCATGGGGAAGATCCCCTCTCAGTCTTCTATTCTCGAGCTTAAAAAGCCCCAGCTCTCTCAGCTGTTCCTTCTCAGAGAAATTCTTCAGTCCCCTTAGCATGGTCCCAGCCTCTGCTGGATGCTCTTCAACAGTTTCTTGTTTCTCTTGAACTGGGGATTCCAGTACTGGAGACAGTATTCCACACGTGACCTCACTAGTGCAGAGTACAGGAGAAGTACCCTGGAATTTTCTGGAGAGGATTTCAACCTGTATTCGAGCTTGAATTATGCAGCCTAATTACCTATCTGATTTGGAACTATTTTGTGCAAGAAAGTATTTGGATTTTTTTTTTTTTCAGTTTTTAATTAGAAAAAGAATCTGACTGATTACATTCTTCTCTTCAATTAAGTAAAATAATTTCACTTCTGGGCTTCTATCTTGCATGCCAAACTGTGACTAAACATGCAGAGTAAAGCCTGATGGTACCATCCCTAAAAATAGAGGTTCAGAACAGGAAGGCTCTGAGAATTTTAACATAAAAAGAACAATAACACTCTAGTGTCTCAGGACAGAGTTTGGGGTTTTGGTTTTTTTTTTTCTTCCTCTCTTTTTTCCCAGAAGAAAACTTAGGTTTATATAATGCATGAATACCAAGATTTGTGGTGGGAATAGTTCACATCTACAAATGGCTATCCCAGTGGGATTTGTAGCACTGTTTCAGATTTCTGTTTCCTGCTTCAGATTTCTACTTCAGTTTCCTGAAGTTTCACTATCACACCAAATGCCTTTTCAGAAGGGTTCTGTTTTAGCACTTTTCTGTGTTGTACACAATTCTCCTTAAATACCTGGATTGGATTACATTGAATCACACTGTCAAATTAATTAAAAAACATGGTCTTGTCATAGCAAATATGTATGTATTAAAAAAATCAGCAGGTGGCATATACTAAATACAATTTATTTTAAAAAGTAATAGATCCAAGAAGATTTAATAGAAATGTATATGTGGAGCCAGAAAAGAGAAGTTTCTGTTTGTACTCATGAATTATTTCAATTACTAATGAATGATTGTATGAATAAAAGTCAAGTCAGCATTCTTAATACCAAAACAGGCCCAGACACTCCCATTTGATATCTAATGTGTTTTATGATATAGTCCCTGTTTCAGTTTCCTCCTCAGTGTTTTGCTCTTTTTAAGGCTCATTTAGTTTAAAGCATGATTTTTGGTCTTTGAAGCTCAAAAAATATCCTGTTGATGTCTTTAGGTATCTCTGCAGATCCTCACATTCTCCCAATATCTTGATTATGGTGTCTCATTCTGCCCTGCAGCTCTGTCAGTACCTTTTCAGTGAGTTCACACAGTTAAAAATGCTGTCTAGATTCGTCAGCTCACATCTTAGTTGCTTCATATTTCTTTTCTCTTGCCTGTAGAAATGTAGTCTTGCTTTCTACATATCCATACGGAAGACACAGAGATTTCTAGCTCACCGTTCAGTTTTTGCATCTCTTTAGTGGTTTTCCATTCTATCAAAGAGAAGTCACTTGTCTTCCTCTTCAGGACTGTCACCCTGCCCAATTTACACTTACACCAACTTACTGTCACAGCAGAGAATTTTATTCTTGAATCTGATCATCTCTTCTTTGCCAATTTGACTGAAAACTGGAGTGATTTAGGGCTTGGTTTCACTGGGACTCCATGCAGAATCACAGAATTCCAGTACTGCATGGTTAGAAGGGACCTCTGGAGATCATCTACTCCAATCTCCTGTGCTAAAGTAGGATCATCCAAAGCACATGGCACAGGATTGCTTGCAGATAGGTTTTGAAATTCTCCAGAGAAAGAGGCTCCACAGCCTGTCTGGGCAGTCTATTCTAGAGCTCCAGCACCCTCACATGTTTTTTTGGTTTTTTTTTTTTTTTTTTTTCATGTCCTGATGGAACCTCCTGGGTTCCAGTTTATGACTGTCAATCCTAGTACTGTTGCCGGGCTCCAGAGAAATGTGGGAGGAGTTCTCCAAAAAGTTCTGCAAACCATTCTTTAAACTTCCATCTGCCTTAAAGTATACTAGGTAAATATCAGTAGCAGAATGTTGTGGTATCAGTGTAGTATGGCTCTACTCTATTTGTTTTACCTCAAAAAAGACAACTTGATCGTAGTGGTAATCAAACCATTCCTTCTTCTAATTATGGCACTGTAATGACTTTTCTTTGGCTGTAAGAGTTTTAATTTTAAATAAAAATATAATAGCTTCCAAAACTGATTTTAAATGCCATATACCACAGTGAGAGATGTTGTTCACTAGTGACCTAGGTGGAATTAACTGCACAGGAAGAGAGCCTGTGCAACAGAACAGGGGTAGATTCAGCTGACACAGACTGACACCAGAAAACATTAAGTCATCTTTATTTTGTTGGCAACCATATGCTGGGAAAGATTGAAACTGAAATTCTAGGAAATAACCAGAGTGCTAAGATCAGGTTGGCTTTCACAGTATTAGAGCCTGTATTGCTCAAGTTACTCAAACCCAAGTTTTCAAAATATTACTAGACTATCCTAAAGCCACCAAGAGTAGATTTCAGATTAGCTGCCTTTTCCTTTGCTTTCTAGGCATATTTTTCAATGTGCACTTTAAGATGCATCCTTTTGATCACAAGAACTAGGCTACTGCTTGTTTATCTGCCCTTAGAGAAGACATAGAATCTGGTGTTATTTGTTTACACGTGAATTTCAGGAGAAAAAAAAAATACAAGACGAGTTATTTCTGACTTTCAGAATTGTATTCTATTGCAGGACTTTGCAGTTGCTGTAACTGAGCATGTAAAGAAAACTAGAAGAGGAAGCAGAGACTAAAGAGGCTGCATTTCTCAATGCTGTGCAAAATATTTTGCATATCTGAGATGTGAAATTATTGTGAGCCATTGAATGCAGTGTAGTTTCTTAATTAATACACTCACAAATGCCTGGGCAGTTCAGGTATGCCAATACTTGCAAAAGGGAAGATTAGAATTTTGAACTTTAAAGCAGAAGAGGCTAAGTGACAAATCTCAATATTCATTCTGAGTCTGTGGCACTTGGTGACTGTATTTACAGGCTTAAGCAAATTCTCCTGCTAAAGCCACTCTCTTTATCTTTAAAGACAATGGATTGGCTGATCTAATTGGCTCGGTTAATTATTCTGGGATTTAAATTGAATAGATTGAACCAAAATAAGAAACTCTAGATATGGATGAGACAATACCACCTGTGTGCAAAGGCCAGTGCTTGATACTGGGAATATTCTTCAATATGGTAACAACATTTTCTACAGAGACATCATACAATTATATTGTTGTTTTGGGTTTGTTTTTGTTGTGTGTTTTTGGTTTGGGTTTTTGTTTGTTTGTTTTAACTTAGAGATTGAATACAACAACCACATAATACAAGGAATATATAATGGTTTTAAAAATTGCATTAATGACTATTAGAAACTCATGAAAAGCTACAGTTAAAAACCCTGCTTGAGGCAATTATGTAGTTCAAACCCATGAAGTAATTGACTAAAATATGGATCACGTTTACCTGAGTTTATAAATGGCTTCCTGATAAGAACAAGCATGTACCAATTGTTTAAATCATTTTCAAACCTCAAGGGGAAACAGTAAATAACGTTGTAAATCTTTGCCGCTAACCAACAGTTGGAAACACACTTTGTTTTAGTTAAACAAAATTATGTGAACAGAGAAATTTCATCCCAGATAAAATAAAGCAGTCCAACATCTGTAGAAATGACAAAAGTCTTCTGATTCTTTAGAAGGGTCTGTAGCTGTATGGCATACTATGGCACATCTATGTCTCATCTTGATCTTGCTAGAGATTTTTTTCTTCAGGGTTTAATCAAGTTTCAATCTTCCTTCGAAAACACATAGATTGTCATTAATTATAGTAACTCTTGGTAAGTCTGTTATCCATATATGCATTCATAATAGTTTTGAATTTTGAGTTTTGTCTGCAGTAACTCCCTGTTGTAGACTTTGCAGTTTGACTTTGGTTTCAGCATCCCATCTTTCCAACTCTTTTGCATGTCCTTTTGTTGTTGCACAAAAAACACTGACTTTGACATATGCATTTTGGATTATTTATACTTTTACTCTATCACACAGACCCCTTTTGTCTTCACTGTTAAAGGAAAGAGACTATATCCAGAATGTCTGATTAAAAAAAAAGTCCAAACAAAAAAAAACCCAAAAAAACAAAAAAACACTTGTTCTCTCAGGAACTGGGAAGTTTGTGTGAAACCTGTTATCTTTAATAGAGTAGATAATTGTTTAAGTCTCCCAAAATCTTCACAAGTATTCATTTGTCTGTCTTCATTTAGCAGAGCTGTGGAAAAGTCCTTTGGCATTTCTGTGGAAAGCAGCATAAATGTACACACATGTGCTAAAGTAATTTGATGTAAAGTTCTATTAATTTTATATTTTCCTCTGTGCTTGTCTCTCCCCAAGCCATTTAATATTCTTTAGTTTAATGTCTTTATCATCCAGTTCTTGGATTTCTAAACAACATATTAGATTTGCTTTATAAAATATTCCAAGGAAAATACAAGAAGGGAAAGAGAGTAAAAACCTACCAGTTTTTGCCACATGCTGACATAAAACAAAGCTTGGGAATAATGGTCAGCCACTAGTCTGGAAAAGAAAAATGTAAACTCGGATAACCCAGTGTCTTTCAGACACTGTCTTTTTAAAAGCCAGCTGAATCAATGTCTGATCTCACCTGAAGCACTACGCTCTGTGCTGGGCTTTGTGTTTGGTTGGTAAGATTCTAACACAGCCTGACACTAATTTATTTTGGTGTGGTGTTACATTTGGGTTTGTGGTTTTTTGTTTGTGGTTTTTGTTGTTGTTGTTTCTTTTGTTTGGGTATTTTTTAGGCAGAAACTAATTAACTCCTCAATGAGACTTAAGAGAAGTTCTAATTAATAGTAATTCAGAAAATTTGTCCTGAAAGTAGTCGATCAAAGAGTTGAATGCACTGAATTAAAAAGTCAAGAGAGTTTATTTTCAACCCAGGCATCTTTCACTCCAGTAGTATTAGATTTCTATAATCAGATCTCAGTTTTAACAACTTTGGAAAGGGAGAAGAATACAAGGACAGGGAAGCTTAAGGTGAAGCTAGACAGCATTTGATCCAATAGGAGCTGATCCAACAGTTCAGTATTGCTGAGAGGGATTGGTATACTCATTCCTGTTTATAATATAGTTTCACTCACAGTGTCAGAACTGGAATTCACATGGCCTTGTGGTGAGTTGCTTCAACCCGCTAAATTGCAGGTAAAAAATGAACTGCAACAGCCTTTCTACTTCTTTTGAAAGAAAAAGCCCTTCATCAAGATCTTCAGCTGACAATTCCAACCTATATTTCTGGTGTTGTCTGCCTTATGCACATTAAGGCAAGGAGTGGCTACCTGCTTGGTTTCATCTTATGTGGTAGTGTACCAATGAGTAGGGAAGGCTGAAGAAAAAAGTAAGCAGGAGGCCTGATTTTGCAGTACTGAAATGCAGGTTTGTCCTTTAGGTAGTAAAGAGATCCTCAAATAAGACACAAGTTTGAATAGACAAGAAGGGAGAGAGCAGTACGCATCCTGCTCAAAACATTCCAATTCACTCTTTTCACATTTATCGCATTACTCATATGAGGAAACAGGTTATTACTTTGGATTTTCTATTCTCCTTTACCTTTCTATAGCCCCTTCCTTTGTTTATGCTTCCTGAATCAGTTACACAATGTTGGTTTTATTTCTTTGCGACTAAAATGATCTCAACCAGTTAATGTATTTATTTGGTTAAAGAAGCATCCTAAAATGCTACTAGCAGCTAAGACTGAGGCTTAGGTTGGATATTATGAAAAAGTTCTTCCCAAAAGGGCTGTCAAGCCCTGGAACAGGCTTGGATTTGATCTTAACGGTGTCTTCCAACGAAAGCAAGTCCATGATTCTGCCCTGATGTAGAACCAGCCTTCACTGAACAAGTGCTCTGAACATTTCTGTTGAAATAACTTTTTTTCCCTTAATAATAAAATTCTGTGTAGGATTCAATGTGGGCTGCTATTTCCCCTTTTCTCTACTGGTAACGTATAATAGCCACAGTAACAGCAAGAGACTCATTGTCTGTGTGGGTTGCAGTACTGCTTCAAGCTCCAACAAACTTGAGGAGGAGTAATTCAACCGATATCAGGCAGTACTTTTTGGTATTAAAAGGCAGACTTATTGTATAAATGAATTAATTAACCTCTTCGCTGTCCCAAGCACCTGCAGTGTTTGCCATCATCCAATTTTTCTAATTTTCTTAATATTTTTCTGTCTTTATATATCTTTTTTTTTTTTTTTTCCCCTGGTTTTGCTCTTCAAGCTACTTTGCAGCCACATTATACATATTATTGCAGTCATGTCTGTTTGCCCTGAAGATGGCTCAAATGTTTCTGAAAGAACAAAAACAGGCATTAGTCCAAGCTTCAGCTAGCCTGTAAACTAATCATAACTGTAAATATCACACATTTGGTGCAGAGAAGTACATTTGAGTAATGAGGTTTCAGCCTTTCCTGCAGGCAGTCTTGTAATGAATGTCTTGTACTGTAATGGATGTTACTGCTTCCATCTGCTTTTTCTACCTTATTTTATTTACTGATATTGTTGATATCTACAGTTGTCTTTGTCTGTGGCATTTTTTTACAGTTTTTGCTAATAATCTAGATGAGCTGAAAGTCTTGATCGTTTGCCTGATATTAGTTGTTCTCCAGTGAACTTCAGATAGTTCGTGACAGGTGTAGATGAACTCCATGTCTCGCCTGTATCTGGGTTAGACATAAGAAGCTATGCTCTTCTTAAAAANCTTTAAGATTATATTTAGTAACATTACCTGAATTTATGAATGCGTTTGTGTCCTTACTTCTGGTATATATTTTTTTATGATAGAAAAGTAGGCAAGGACAGAGCAGTAGAATGACAGCATCAGTGGGGAGTAATTCCAATGGAGAATAGGTAGTGCTTTCAATAGCTTCTTCAGGCACTGACATAGTGGTGTCCTCAGGTGGAGCTCAGTATTTCTGCTCTGTGTTGACCTCCCAATGTAAGGGATTACCTGAGCAACAACTCAGGGCTGTTGGTGATGAATGTCACTTGGAACTCTACGTTTCACTGCCTGCGCATGGAATGAAGAATCTGAAGGAATCTGAGGCATTTCATGACCCTGACTCCAAACTGTAACAATGTCTGCTGGCCTGCAGAGTGAAATGCCTCATTCTCTGGAAAGATTCAAAACTTGTTTGGATGTGATTTTGGGCAACCTACTCTAGGTGACCCTGCTTTAGCAGTTTGGTTGGACTAGGTAATCTCCAGAGGTCCCTTCTAACTCCAGCCATGCTGGGATTTTGTGAACTCCTTTAGTGCACAGAGAAATAATGCCTTCTGGTCAAGTAAGCTATTGTTTTTTATACTCATCTTGATCTGACCTCAGCAAATCTTTTATTTCCCTTTTTAGGTGAATGGTTAGAAACTGAATGCTCATATACACCATGTTTTTTGAGAGAACTTTAATCGACATTCCAGCTGGAGAAAACAGCTCTTCCGGGCCTTTTAAAGCTGGTCAGTGATCAGCTTTAGCAAGCTTGATTACATCCATTTAGCTCACCAGTGCATACTGATTGAGACAGAGACATAAAACTGGGACTTAAAGGCCAGTAGAAATGTGGAATATGGCACATGGTGGATTGAACAGTACTTATGAAAAATAATATCAAGTTCAGAACATGATCACTGAACTGTGATCTTAGTATGAAGGCTGGGAATCTAATAATATGTAGTTCTTTTTTATTTTCCCTTCCTGCATCTCAATAAAGAATAAATTATCCCCAGATTCTTCCTTACATACTGGGAAAAAGTAAAATATTACTTTTTTTTTTTTTTTTTTTCCCCTGTTCAGCTGGAGCTTTACTGGTTTATCAGGAGCTATTGAAAGCAGATCAACTTCCTATAATAAACCAATGGTGAGTTATTTACAGCAGCAGGATTCTGCATGGGAGCAGAATATTCTGTACTGAATGTCAGAAGCAGTTGCTACTATTTGTTGGATGGGAACTTAATGGATGAACAGCCATGAATTTATTTGCCAGAAATATCAAATTCTAGTGAACAGCTTGCTGTAGTCTTTGCCTTGGCTTCCGACATTAACCTGATTAGAACAGAATTAATTGCGATGTTCTTGGATGTTCTTTCACTAGTATTAGAAGGTCGTTAAACAGTGGGCAGTTATTTTTCAAGCTTCACTGGGATTTCTTTTAATTTCGAACAGGTAGAGAGGGGGATTTCATCTTTCAAGATGCAAAATTTTTATATGACTTAGAGGATTCTCAGCTTCAAGCAGAAAGAGCCTGAACTGGCTGAATTGTATTGCTAACATTGTTATTTACCATTTAATTGTAAAAAAATAATAATAATTGTAGCAGAGTTGGTTGGGTAATTCATGTTATTGTTAAAGTATAGCATACACACTTTAAAGAACTCTTGAATGTTGTGTGGCTTGTTTTGCAGATATTTTGTTTGGTTTTAAGGACAAAGTGGCTTTGATCATAAGAGTAAACAGTATTTATTTCATTAAATAAATGAAATATTTTTTTTTCTGGAGTTTGTTATATATATATTTAAGCAAATAGATTATTACAGTTTCATTGTCCCTCATGGCAAAATCTTGAACCTCACAGCTGAAGTACGGAAGAAAATAGGAAGTGCTTGAGAAGGCAATTTATAGCAGGGGTTGTTAGAGAGCTATGTGGTATATATTTCCTCAGGAAAATAGTGGAGTCCCCGTTCCTGCAGGGATTGAAAAGATGTGCTCAGTGACATGGCTCAGTGGTGACCTGGTAGTGCGGGGTTAATGGTTGAACTCAACAATCTTAAAAGTCTCATCCAACTAAAATTATTCTGAAACTCTGTGTGATGTTGCTTTGTGGACCCTAGCAGTACGTAAACACCTCTTTCCCTGCCTAATTTATTTTACTCTCTTACTTCCAAGAGTTGACCCAGCAAGATCAGAAATGGGTGACAAACATTCAAAACTTCAAGGCACAGTGTTTAGCTTTTAATGAAGAGATGTTCGTAATTTCCATGTGGGTCTTTTTCACCTCCTGCCTGTAGCAGATTCTATGCAGATGTTTTATGTCTATATCCCCATGCAAATGCTGTGTTTGTCACAAACAAAGCCATGCTATTGTACAAATCCTAAATTTGGCAACTGCATCACTCTAGCTGTCCGTGTCATATTATCCCATCTCAGCATTTTTATTATGTTTTGGCATTCGTCACATTAATTTTCTCAGTGATGAGAGATGACTTTTTATCTCATCTCCGATTTTCTGGCAAACAGTACTGTTAAGTAAAGCTTCTCCAGCAGACTCCTCTGTGGTCCCGGTTGGGTGCAGCTGTAGGGAGGTGTTGGTGCTGAATTTATAATGCAAAATTCCAAATATTGGCAAAAGGTGCAAAAAGGGGGTGGGGGAGGATGCGGGGAGAGGATTGGGAAATACATGCCCCAGACTGCTACACTGCAACAAATGAGTTTCTGTGAGTCCTGGTAGTTCTGTTCCCAGCACATTGGGCTTATGGCAGTAGTCCTTCACACCACTGGTGAGGCTGCCACATAGGTGAGATGGATGAAGCGGCTACTCGTATGTCAAAGCCTAGGGAGAAGGGGAAATTCAGAGTTCATTATTTTGGGAATGTGATTTTTGCAGTATCTGAGGATCTGTATAGGAACCTCAGACTTAAATACACTTACTATTTTATTTTCCTTTTTATTTTTTTTTCCTAGCTCTCTTGCTTGTGATGAGGGTTGTAATGTTATTTCCCCTTCCTCAGCAAACAGGCAGCAGGAGGTTATTGTTAGTATTGAGAAGTATGGACAGAGGCATATGCTTAAACATGTTTTGTCCCCGGGAAACCAGCTTTTACTACTTAAATGTCCTTATTAACTATTTTACTGCCTTCATTTTTGGAAATTGAGCTAAGCAGCCTAACCCACAATCCCAAGCTGCCTCCAAACTGACAACACCCTAGTAGTCTGCTGTCAAAACCTTCACTTCCCACTTGACAGTATCTGATAGTTTTTATGTTGGCTGTTAGTACAAAATAGTGCAGTGTTGCATATTAAAAATGGAGAGTAAATCAAATAAATGTTGAAATGAAATTAAGTAATCTGATAGATTTTGAAGAGACTATTATTAAATAGCTTAAGAAATTCTATATGGCCTGTGCCATTTTCATATTTAATTCAGAAAAATAGTTAATTATTCAGTAGTTGAAGATGTCACAGATTTTCCACTCCAGTGAACTGGTATATCTCAAAATCTAGTGCTCTTCTGCAAACAGGGTCACTTAGTCATCTGAATACATATAGAATGTAGTCAGTTTACTGAGCTAATCTGGACAATTGATGGACCAGAAGTGTTTTGAAACAAATTTTATGATCTCAGTAGGACTGTTAAAGCATATTCTTTAACAGAATCAACAATTCTTCTGAACCCATTGAAGCTGTAAATGAATGCAGAATTTTCCAGAGGCCATCGCTGGCCTATGGTTATGTCCCACCTTAAGAGCATGGTTGCCTGTTTTATCCCAGAACACTCCTGACTGGCTGCTCCTGCATAGAGCTCAGCCTGGAAACTGGGATCTCTGTGCTGAGTGATTCAGCTGCCGCTTTCTCTTTTGCCAGTTCAACCAGCAACAAAGCTGAGCATGTATCCCAGAGAGAGAGACACACAGAGGATGCTGACAGGGTCAGGTGCATGGAATTCCACAGTTAATCTTGCATTTATGACTCTCACAAAATGAGCATAATCAGGTCCCCTTTCTCCTTTTCAACGGGTAGAGACAGAAGGTCACGGTAAAACCACATACACATAAACCTCTCTGGATTCACAAACATGCCCATGTTAATGGATCCCTTTAGTACCAGCATTTCTTGCCTTTTTTAGTTATGTGTTAGGATGTACAATAACATCATAATTGTGCATCATTCATGCCAAGGCACAGAATTATGTCATGGCAAATAGCAGTATCTCAGCTGCTGCAAGGAAGAGTTTGTACTGGAGACTGTTTGCATGCAGGGTCCAAACAGGGCAGCTAAAGAATCACAGAATTGTTTTGGCTGGTAAAGACCTTTCAGATGATCAGGTCCAACCACTTGCCTAGCACTACCAGGTCTGCTGCAAACCTGTGTCCTTAAATATCATGATTGTCTTTTAAATACCTCTATGGATGACATTTCCACCACTTCACTGGGCAGCCTGTGCCCAGTGAAGAATTTATTCTAAACCTCCCCTTGCAAGTTGAGGCCAGTTCCTCTTGTCCTGTCACTTGTTGCCTGGAAGAAGAGACCAACTCTTCTGTTGTTACAATCTCCATTTAAGGAGCTGTAGAGAGTGATGAGGTCTCCCTTCAGTCTCCTTTTCTCCAGGCTAAACATCCAAATTCTCTCATCTGTTCCTCTCAGAATTTGTTTTCTAGACCCTTTACCATCTTTGTTGTCTTTCTCTGCACATTTCAGCATCAGGATGTCTTTCTTGTAGTATAGATTCCATTTTTCTTGTAGATATGGTGCAAGATGGAGATAGCTGTCAACTCTTATAGGGGGAGAGGTGCTACAGCATTTCACTCCTAATGAATAACCAATGTTTGAGTTTTTTGAAGCTAGAGTTTCACTGGACATTTAAACAAATATTCCTGAGTAAAATTGCTTATAAAACTCTCCCATATATTCTTTAGGTTCTGGATAACAGTTCAGCCTGAACTGAACTTTGAATTTCTAATGAGAGTTCTGAAAATAAATATGTGGTTGGCCTTGAATAAATTTAAATATGTCTGTTACTTTGGGGGAAAAAAAAAAAGAAAACACCACTGAAAGAATCCAGTGCATGATGATATCAAGTAAACAAACCAAAATATTCTAAGCTCATTGTCTTATGAATGACAAAAGATGCTGTGAGAATTCCATTTGCAGCTACTTGCATCTGTCTGTGGTATAGATCCTGCATGTCTCTGCAAACAGCACAATTCAAAAATCTGCAACACAGGGAAGAATACTTGGAGGGCTGAAAAGCTTAGAATTATAGCTTGCTGCTATAAAAGCTACATCTTTAGAAAGAAGACACCAAGACTCTATCTAGTCTGTCAGCATTGCAGCCATATTCTCCATCTGCTCTTAGTTTCTGTCTGTGAAAGGTACTAATACCATTTGTGAGGAGTAGGAAGAACAACTCACTTTTTTTAAAAAAAAATAGTTTTTGGGTCTTCGCACAAAAGTTGTGAAGAAAACTGCTATTTATTGACTGTATAGATGGCAGGGTCCCTGTGTTTTTAGCATCTGAACCAGTAGCTGCTACTAAGACTTGTACTAACTCATACAACTGGGAATGTGCTCTTCGTATGGATGAGACCCAGTTGCACTTGGATGAATAAAACCTAACAAAACCTCCTTTTCTGGAGAAAATGAGGATCAGGGCAGAGCTGTTTGCTCTCTAAAACTACCTGACAGAAGGCTGGAGTAAGTTGTGGTTTGATCTCTTCTCCCTAGTTACAAGTGACAGCACAAGAGGAAATAGACTCAACTTGTTTCAAGGGAAGTTCAGAAATTTCTTCACTGAAGGAGTTCTCAAACATTGGTATAAGCTCCCCAGACAGGTGGATGAATCCTCATCCTTAGAAGTATTTAAATGACACATAGATGTGGTGCTGAGAGACATGGTTTGGCATCAGACTTGGCAGAGTAAGATCTAGTCCAAAGATGATCTAAAAGGCCTTTTTTCAGTCAAAGTGGTTCCATGATTCTGTGGAAGTCACAGTTTTTAACAGAGAGAGATAATGAGACGTATCCTGAGGATCTAAATGGAATTAAGAGAAGCAATTAATTCCTTTTGAGTATTTATTCATCAGAACCTCAAACTTTTTAAATAAAAATGTGACAATTAAAAAAATTCTTGTTACTTGCCTCTGCCACAACAAGCTCTGGGCAAAGCTGGCAGCTTGTGTCTTGGAAAGATTCACTCAGAAATGAGTCAAGAACTGTCCATTTGGCCGGGCCCAGAGAGTGGTAGTGAATGGTGCCACATCTAGTTGGTGACCAGTCACTAGTGGTGTGCCCCAGGGATCAATGCTGGGCCCAATCCTGTTCAACATTTTGATTGATGTCCTGAATGAGGAGATTGAGTTCATCATCAGTAAATTTGCAGATTACACCAAGTTAGAAGCAGGTGTTGATCTGTTGAAGAGTAGGAGGGATCTGAAGAGGGACCTGGACAGGCTGGATGGGTGGGCAGAGCCCAATGGGATGAGATTTAACAAGGCTAAGTGTAGGGTTCTACACTTTGGCCACAACAACCCCAGGCAGTGCTACAGGCTGGGGACAGAGTGGCTGGAGAGCAGCCAAGCAGAGAGGGACCTGGGGGTGCTGGCAGATAGTAGGCTGAACATGAGCCAGCAGTGTGCCCATGTGTCAAGGGGAGCCAATGGCATCCTGGCCTGTATCAGGAACAGTGTGGCCAGCAGGACAAGGGAGGTTGTTCTTCCCCTGTACTCAGCACTGGTCAGGCCACATCTTGAGTCCTGTGTCCAGTTCTGGTCCCTGCAATTCAAGAGAGATGTTGAGGTACTGGAACATGTCTAGAGAAGGGCGACGAAGCTGGTGAAGGGCCTGGATGACAGCCCTGTGAGGAGAGGCTGAGGGAGCTGGGGTTGTTTAGCCTGGAGAAGAGGAGGCCAGGGGTGACCTCATTGCTGTCTACAACTACCTAAAGAGAGGTTGTAGCCAGGTTGTGGTTGGTCTGTTCTGCCAGGCAACCAGTGACAGAACAAGGGGACAGAGTTTCAAGTTGTGCTGGGGGAGGTATAGTCTGGATATTAGGAGAGAGAGAGTGATTTGCCATTGGAGTGGACTGCCCAGGGAGGTGGTGGATTTGCCGTCTCTGGAGGTGTTCAAGAAGGAGCACTTAGTGCCATTGGATAGCGCTGGGTGCTAGGTTGGACTCAATGATCTTTGAGGTTTCTTCCAACTTGGTTTGTTCTGTTCTATTCTAAAAATCTAATTTCCTAAATACCGATCATTATTTTTCTTCAATTGTAAAACTTCTAAAAATTCCTTTTAGTACCTTAGATTTTTTGCAGTCTCTTGATGTAAATTCTCTCGCATGTTGCTTCATAAATATGGATTTGAGATACAAGCCACAGTGTTTAAAAGTTTGAAAATACTGGTTTTCAGCTGTAATTTGCAGGACATTTGTGGTGTGTGCCAGAATTTTTTCCTAGCTTAAAGGATGAGCCAACTAACTTAAAACCTAAAAGGTAGTTTATTTGAGTGTCTTGTCCTTATTGATTTGTTTATGCAAATGAAAGGGTGAGCAATGCTGTGAGGCCACTCAGGAAAAAAGCATGGTCTTGTTCTTATAGAGTATCTTTTCCATAACATCATCTCTCTGAAGTGTTTTTCCTTACATGTTTGCTGTTGTAATGAAACAGGTAACTGAAAATAGCAGCAATGAAAGAGACTTTTAGGGCTCTTGAAGTGATTTGTCTTGCAAATATTCCTCTTGTAATCTGATGATTGATTCAATGGACTGAGGATTTCTGTCTCTGTCATTACACTAATTGTAAAATACTTTTGCTTTAACACTATGAACTTCTTACAGTTACATAGGAAAAAACAGAGAAAATAGCCTCTTTTCTGTTCTCATGTCTTTTTTTCTACCATCTCCAATGTCTAATTATGATTTTACTAGCAGTAACTGAAATTAGCATCTAGTGGTAATTACTTTGTGTGATCATGCTATTTCTAAGAAGTGTAATAGTTTATTTCTGTGTCTGTTTAATACTGTTCTGGAAATCATCTCTGAATGGATTATACTACAAAAGAACTTCATGGAGTAAACTAGATTTCACTCTTATTTATTGTCTCTTTTGGGTTACAGTATAGCTGCTTACTCTCTGGCATGTCAGTTATACGAAAATCATATTTCAACAGCTAGGACAATTCAATAGTGTTTGAAGTGTAAGCATAGGGATGAAGCAGCTCATAGGAGAAGAATGCTCATTGTCACTTTGCAGAGAGATTTACATGATGCAAAGTTCACATTTACTCAGATGATAATACCTAGCTACAGGTGACCTTTCAGCAAGTTCCCCCTTCCTATTAAGCCTCTGTTGTTGCTTAAAATAAAGTGACTGTTCGATAAAACTCAGTAAAATGCCTCAGGGCAACTCACTTCTGAAAAACAAACTGAACCCATCAGATAAAGCCGTCAGGGCTTGGGCTTTATCTAACACTGCACACTCTTTTATAAATTGATTCACTTTTCTGCCGACCCAACATGTCCATGAAATAGCTTGGCTGCCGCAGCAAGTACAATTATTATTCCACCTGAGGTGATTTGTGTGGTCTTAGAGCCCAGCAAACATCCATTTATACTCCAAGAGATTGTAGATAAAGGAGACAGAAGCCTGCACTCCAGGCAGGTGATGATTGGCAGTTTTGCCATAATGTGCCAGTTGTAGACTGGCCCCATGGCCTGACGGCACTCAGTATTGGTCTGCAAGAGCCGGGCTCTGGAAACAGGCATACTGGTAAAAGTGATAACCTCAATAACTTGCCAGAAGCAAGACCCAGCCCAAAGGAATCAGTCTGGTTTCATGCTTAGGGATACTTTCATGCATGTACCAAAGCAAACATCATTTCTTGTATGTCTATCACAGATATAAACAATTACGTTCATGCATGTTTAGGGAATTGGTGATTGCAAGGCCTTGTGCACAATTCTGTACAAATGAAAACAGGGTTGGTGGGGTTTTTTTGTGGACAGACCTCCTTCTTCCTCCCACCCCCCCTAGCCAAAAATAATGTTTAAGCGCGGGTCTTCCTTTTGCACTTTTTGAAGACTGGAGTCATATTGGCCCTTGTCCAGTCCTCAGGCACCTCCCCTATACTCCATGATCTTTCAAAAATGAAAGAGAGTGGTACAACAACAGTATTTGCCAGCTCTCTCAGCACTCATGGATGTGCCCCATCAGGGCCCTCTTTCTTCCTTTTACTATTGATGTATTTAAAGAAGCCATTCTTGCTATTTTTCACTTTCCTATCCACATTTAGATATCCACAACAGTGCTTTGGCCTTCTTTGTTTCATCTCAACATGCTTAGGCAGTATTTCTATAATCGTCTCAATGGCCCAGACCCTCTTTCCAGTTGTTTCAGACTTCCCTCTTCTGTTTTTTAATTTTTCTAGCAGCTCCTTGCTTATCTGTGCATGTCTCCTGCACTTTTTTCCCCAAGGGTATACATTTTTCTTGATCTTGGGAGAGGTGTGCTTGAATATTAACCAGCTTTCTTGGACCTCCTACTGTCTAGAGCCCTAGCCCATGGGCCAATTTTAAGTAGTTCTTTGAATAGGACAAAGTTATCTCTCTTGAAGTCCAAGGTAAAAGTTTTACTATTTGTCCTGCTTCTTTCCCTAACAATACTGAACTCTGTCATTTCATGGTCACTGCAGCCAAGGCTGCCTCCTACCTTAACATCTACCTTTGTTAATACAAGGTCCAGCATCACACCTCTCCTCACTGGTTCTTCAACAGGCTACATCAGAAAGCCGTCATCCATGCACTGCAGGAACTTTATGGACTGTGTGATATGTGGCTGTGTGATCTTCCCAACTAAAATCAGGGTGATTGAAATAATCCAGGAGCACCAGCGTATGTGGTCTTGAGGCCCCTTCCACCTGTTTATAAAAGGCCTTGTAGACAACTTCCTCTTGGTTTGTTGGTCTGTTGTAGACACCTACAATAGTGTCACCCATATTTGCATGCCTTTCAACTCTTACACATAAGCTTTCAACACTTTCTTCATCCCACAATGCATTCCAGCTGCCTACTCACACAGAAAGCAACTTCACTGCCTTGTCAATCTGTCCTTCCTAAACAGGATATAGTCATCCACAACATGTCAGTCACAAGTGCTATCCTATCATGTCTCTGTAATTGCAATGAGATGGTAGTCTTTCATCTGCACTCAGATTTCTAGTTCCAAACCCCTTTCAGCAAACAGAGACATCTTTTTCAAAGCCTCACCCAACCTGACCGTGAATATTTCCAGACATGAGGCATCTGACACCAATCTGGGCAACCTGTGCCAGTTTCTTCGTTATATCTAGAGTAAGTACACAATTTTTTTCCTGAAGTAGAAAAAAATATCTTTATACATAACTTGATGCCATTGTACAGCTTGCTAGTAAAACTGTTTGCATTGCATTGTGTTAGAATATCGATCTGATTTTAAAAGCCTATTAAAATAGCTGTTTTCCTAAATAGAAAATTCAAGAAAAAAGTCCAGTGTGAACAAGTTTCAATACTTCATAGAGAAGAAACGGTTTTGATGTTTGGGTTTTTTTTGTTTGTTTGTTTTATTCTGGTTTATTTTCTACAATAGTAAAATAAATGGCTGTTTTTATCAGAGGGAATAAACTCAGTCTCCTTTCTTCCTGACCCAATAGCCTGAGGAAAAAAAAAAAAAGAAAAACAGTGATTGCTTTCTTTAAAACTTTTTATCTATCTGTACTTCTAATTTAAACTATTATGAAAATCAAAATAAAGAGCTCTCAGACTTGGTAAGAAAGAAGGAAGCTGTGTCTGGGCTGCTTGGACATGCTGATATGTGTCCATAGCCAGTGAAATGCAGCTGGATGAGTCACCTTAGTGACCCTCTGCTTCTTCAAAGGAAAGCCCTGAAATTTGTTATTGTTTTGATCTGCTGGAAAAAGATCTTGCAGATATTGCTGTTACTAACGTTCTTAAAATGGAGACCCAAAGATACTCACTAAAGTTATTTTTAATTAATTTGATTAAAGAAGAGTAAATAAATAGGGAAGAGTTCTGAGGCCAGTGTTTCTCACTGATGTAATGGAAAATATGTTGACTAAGCATTTCTGAAAAGTAAATCACGTATTGGAAAGCAGTTCATGTAATGCTGCAAGCAAAGGAAAATAAACATGTTGGCATTGGAAAATAAAGAGAATGGTTTAAAAGAATTTCGCAACATGAGAAAATGTCTCTCTCTAGCCAAATCCTCACCAGTATTCACAGCTGTATTTCTAACCACCACCATCAGTGGCCAGATAAAAAAAATGTTTTGTATATTATCCACAGTACTTCATTTTTGCTGTTCCTGCACTGAGCAGAAAATAATAGTTTCTACCTATGGAAGCAACAATTCCTGAACTTTATAATCTGTCAATAAGCAGATGTAAACCATTCATGTTTCGTAGAGATCTAAATCTAAAAATGGGGGTTTAATGAAGTAATACAAAAATACGTGTAAAAAGTACTGAGAGGAGTCCTAAACTTGGGTCATAATAACCATTTCCAGTACTCCAGGCTTGGGGAAGAGGGGCTGGAAAGATGCTTGGTGGAAAGAGAGCTAGGGGTGATGGTTGATAGCCTTCTGAATATGAACCAGCACATGGCCAGGTGGCCAAGAAGACCAACAGCATCCTGCTCCATATCAGCAGTAGTGTAGTCAGCAAGCCTAGGGCAGTGATTGTCCCCCTCTACTCAACACTGGCCAGACTGCACTTTGAATAGTGGGTTCAGTTTTGGGATGATCACTACACGAAGGATGTTAAGGTGCTGGAGCATGTCCAAATAAGGCCAATGAAACTGGTAATAGGTCTAGAGCACAAGTCTTCTGAGCAGTGGATGAGGGAACTGTGATTGTTGAGTCTGGAGAAAAAGAGGATGAGGGGAAACCTCCTTGATCTCTATAGCTACCTGAAAGGAGGCTGTAGTGAGACAGAGGTCAGTCTCTCCTCCCAAGAAACAAGTGACAGAATGAGAGGGAAGGGCTTCAAGTTTCACTAGGAAATGTTTAAGTTAGATATTACTAAAAATTTGTTCACTGAAAGAGTAGTTAAGCCCTGGAACAGGCTGCCCAAGGAAGTGCTAGAATCACTATCCCTGAAAGTGTCCAAAGAAAGTGTAGATGTGATGCTGAGGTTGATTTAGTTGGTTTAGTGGTGTACTTGGCATTGTTAGGTAAATGGTTGGACTTGATCTTGGATGTCTTTTTCAGTTGTAATGATTCTGTGATCTGCATACTTCTAGGGATGTGCTTATAATCTGTGTTGAATTGTGGCCCAAGAGTTCATTTTTTCCCCCCAGATTAACTATACTGCCTTGTGACAAGGGAGTAAGTTTGCAAATTGAGATGTTTCATAGGCTTTTGATCACAGCACAAATACGTGAAGATCCTTTGAAGTGCCTGTGTCAGCTTTCCATGCTGGGAACCTCTGGGAAAGGATACAACTAAGGCATAGATAGTTTAATGCTTGATCTGGGCTCCAGGCTTACAGTTAATGGTTTAGAGTGTAACTAAAGGTAGACAATAAAACAAACAGGTTTTGTTGGGGGTTTTGTTTTCACAATTGGCACGGTGGAATGCTATTTAAAGTGTGAAAAGAATTCTGCTGAAAGAAACTGTAAAGTGGCAGAACAGAGCTTTCCCCAGAGAGAGAATGTGCAATATCAAACACACAAACTCTAGGGCCCGCTGAGTGAAAAAGAGTACAAGGAAAACTCATTTTGAAGAAGCAAAGATCAATGTTTCCTACAGCATATGCTGGCAGAAAAAGTAGCATCAGGAACAAAGATGCTGTCACATTAAAAGAAATAAGATTTACTGCATTTTTTTTATGGCATGGGAAAGGACTGAGGGTTTTGTTGTTTTTGGTTTTGGGTTTTGGGTTTTTTTTAGGTTTTTGTTGTTGTTCTTGGTTTTGTTTTGTTTTTTTCAAACGATTGGTGGAGTAAACTCAGAGCTTTGAAAGATACAGCTGTACCAGCATCTTAATGTAACGTACAGATGAATGCTAGTCTCACAATTTATCTTAGTTCACTTACTTCACAGAACAAAACAGATATACTGGTAATTAAATTAAACTTGTTTGTTTGCTTCTTTGTTAGCTAGAGACCATTTTTTTATGACTTAGCAATAACAAGCATTGATTTGTGTGCCTTGTAATCTATTTGTTGTTACATGCATCTCGCCCACACCCACCCACGCTCTCTGCTTCGAGTAATCATAATGCTACAGTGCTGGGGGGGCAACACCATTAATTTTTAGCGTGTAATCACTGTGAGGAGGTCATAATCCTTCACTTTAAGCCAGCTGTTTTCACAATTTCATACTGACAATACTGGCACAGTGAATGAAATATAGAAAAATTGTCCTCAACAAGAAATACTTCCCATTAAGTTACATGATTATATAATATATGGAGACTGATTTATGCTCCATGTGGTACATATAGTTGTAGCTGAATTCACTTTAGACAAAAATGCTAAATGAACTAATTAAGGAATGAGCCCTAAGCAGATGGGTTTGGTGCTGCATCAGTAAATACAGGCCAGTAATAAATGATCTGCAGTTTCTGTTTTTAAACTGTCCATATACAAAGTCATGAGACTTCCATGTGGCAAGGTGTGGGAAGACAGTCCAGTGTGAGAGCAGTAAGGGCTCTCAACCTGCTGCCCAAAATCATACTGGGGACAAAATAATGCAGTTGAAGTCTTGCAGAGATGAGCCAGGTCCCCTTCAGGTAATAGCTGCCAACAGAGAACATCATGTGGTAATCCCTGTGGTAGTGATGACAAGAGGGGTAGAGATATGCTGATAGCTACAGAGGTGCCTGAGCAAGGACAGGTGGTATCTGACCCTAGGGGTGAAGTACAGACTGAGGAAAAAAGTGTCCAAAGGACAGGGTAAGGGAAAATAAATAGTAAGTCAGCTCCAATAGAGGCACAACTGAAATGCCTCTACACTAACACAAGGAGCAGGGGGGAAAGAAGGAAGAATTGCAAATATATGCAAGTCTACAGGGTTATGATGTCATTACCACTGAGACAGGGTGGGATGGGTCTCAGGATTGGAGTGTAGGGATAGGCAGTTATAGACTCTTCAGGAGGGACAGACAGGGGAGAAGGGGAGGGAATGTTGCCCTCTACATCAGTGGAGCTCCACCTGGGGATGTGCAATGGGTATGAGCTTATCGGTAAAAGTTAAAGGGAAGGCATGGGAAGGGGACATCATAGTAGGAGTCCGTTACAGACCTCCTGATCAGAAGGGTGAAGCAGATGAGGCCCTTTACAAACAAATAGGAGAAGCTTCACACTCACAGGCCCTGGTCCTCATGGGGAACTTCAAGCACCCTGACATCTGTTGGAAGTACAACACAGCACGAGCAATCTAAGAGGTTCCTGGAATGCATTGATGATAACTTCCTTCTCCAAGTGGTAGAGGAACCCACAAGAAAAGGTGCTATGCTGGACATAGTCCTTACCAACAATGAGGGGGTGATGAGTGAAGTGAAGCTGAAGCCTTGGCTGCAGTGACCATGAAATTGCAGAGTTTAAGGTCCTCTAGGCATCAAGGAGAGTGCATAGCAAACTGTCCCAGAACACTCCAAATTTCTTCCTTAACCGTCCCCTCCACAGGTTTGAATGGGGAGGAGAAGAAGGCACAAAAACTGCTTTCCTCTCCAGGCCCTGCGGGCTTGAAGGGGTAACAGCAAAAGGTGCCTTTCCCCACGTGTGTACTGACCTGCGTGGAAGCTGGTGCTGGGAATCAGGCTAGTGGTTGGCTGGGTCCTTTGCTGGACAGGCAGGGTGGCAAATGGCTGGAGCAGCCCTAAGGAAAAGAACCTGGGGGTCTGGGTTGATGAAAAGCTCAACATGAGCCTGCAGTGTGAGTGCAGCCCAGAAAGCAACTGTGTCCGGGGCTGCATGAAGAGCAGTGTGACCAACAGGGCAAGAGAGGGGATTCTCCTCTTTTACTCTGCTCTCATCAGACCCCACCTGGAGTACTGTGTGCAATTCTGGAGCCCCCAACACAAGGACTTCGAACTGTTAAGCAAGTCCAGAGGAGGGCCATGAAGATGATCAAAGGGCTGGAGCAGCTCAGCTATCAGGTCAGGTTACAAGAGTTGGGGCTCTTCAGCCTGGAAAAGAGAAGACTTCAAGAAGACCTTGCAGTAGCCTTCCAGTATCTGAAAGGGGCCTACAGGAAGGCTGAGGAGGGACTGTTTACAAGGTCTTGTTATGACAGGATAAAGGGGAATGGGTTTAAATTGGCAAAGCGGGGATTTAAACAGGATGTTAGGAGGAAATTCTTTCCAGTGAGGGTGGTGAGACACTGGCACAGGTTGCCCAGGGAGGTTGTGGCTGCTCCCTGCCTGGATGTGTTCAAGGCCAGGCTGGATGAGGCCTTGAGCGACCTGATCTAGTGGGAGGTGTCCCTGCCTATGGCCGGGGGTTAGAACTAGATTATCTTTGAGATCTCTTCCAACCTAAACCATTCTATGGGTAATTGTAACTAAATTGCCTTGCTAAAAGTCTATTGAAACACCATATTAAATACAAGGGATCTGATCCAGAACTGTTGAAGTGTGCTAGTTTTGTTATGTAAATGGCATACCCAGGAGGTCATTTAAGGAGCTAAAATCCTCCCACCTGGAGTAACCTAAGACGCCTGACAGAGGTAGGAGTGCATCACAGCATTTGCTTTCCCACTCAACAAAATCATGTTCCATTTTCTTCTAAAACTGTCAAAACATGTTTTAGCAAACAGAGAGGGATTTTGATTCTATATGAAGAGATGAGAGAGGAAAAGTGATAATTTTTAGGGAGTTGTGGGTGACTCAAAGTGAATTTAAATTTGAGTTAATGATCTGAACAGATAACTGAAAACATGTGGGCATACACCTCAGCTGACAATTCTGGTATGAGAACACAAATCTTGCGTGGAAATGCAAGGGTCTGGGTGTTCCAGAGCTTTCCAGCTGCAAGAATGCTCAGTAAAGCTCCTCCTGACATAGACTACATGAAGAATCTATGATATCTCTTTTGAACTAAGCAATTCTAATATATTTATGCTAGGATTGTTAAAGTATTTTTAAAATGTAACACTTCGGAGGAAGAATGGAGGAAATCACCACCCCTCAGTTTTGTTCTGCTCTTAACAACCGTTTCTTACTAACAATTCTGGCAAAAAATATGGTTGTTAAGTCATATATAGAAGTTGTGCTACTTCATTCATTATTAGCAGGAGGATATAATGCGTCTTTAAGACTGACAAAATACAGTTTATTTTGGGAGAAGACAAGAATTTTCAGTAACATAATATAACCTCACAGTATTAGAGTCTTATCAAACCACCTATGTTTTCTCAGACATGAGGTTCCGCTTTGTGACATTGAGGCAAAATGATAGTTCACCAGTGAAGCGTTTACCAGAGGTGTTTGCAGGATTTAATCAATAGGTGCTCCAACCTTGACAAACTACTAAACAGGAGTGCACTGGGATAGGTGTATTTTAATTGTGCTAATACATCTGATGTCTGTCTCACTAATGTAGCATTTTAATCAGCAGAAAACTAATTCCTAGAGCTCTGGAGTCTTCACAGCCCCATCTTACTATATCTTTATATCTCCTACAGACATAAAGAAATCTTCACTACTCCTTAATTTTGTTTCCCCTTCTGATTTTACTTGCCTTTCCTTCATTTATTTCATTGGTTACCAGCTTCTCCTCTGTGTCTGGGAATCTATGTGAAAGGCCTTGCTCACTTTTGTACACCCTGAACGTGGCTGTGTCAATATCCAGTGTAAGAAAAGAAGTTATTTTAAAAACTCCTCTGTTTGTTTGCTTTTGTTGCACAGGATGTTCTCTTACATCATGCTGCTGGTTAGTCTGTGGTTTTGGGAAACATGTAAAGCACTTGCTTAAGTGTGCTCTGCCACTTTCCTAAACCTGATTTTTATATATAGCATTCCTCTGAATTTAGACAAAGCCCATCTCCATGAAACCACTGGCATTTTAGTATATCATTTAAGAATATAATAGAAATATTTTTATCATGCTGAGCTTAGCAGTATTGAACTCCTAGACACAGAAAAACTTAAGGACTTTCTATAACTCTGGAAGTGGCTCCTAAGTCTTTGCTGAGCTGCCAGTACTCGCAGTGGCAGAAAACGAGAGATAATGGGGTGCAAGGAAGGAAGAGATGGTTTACATACAGTGATTCCCTCAGTTTTGTGAATGGTAAAGGTTTGGAATTTTTACATATCTGTACTTGATATTTTGGTAATGGTGACATATCTCTAGTATATTTAGATGAGGTTTGTCTTCTCCAGCCTTTCAAGAACACAAACAAGTGAAGCCCATATGGGTAGTCAGTGCCCTACTTTGATATTGAAAGTGACTTATTTTTTTATTGTTTTCCCTAAACTGTAGTAAAAGAGGTGTTATCTCCTTCATTCCCTTGATGCATTTTAAATAGAAACCCAAGGCCACAGTATGCATCTGACAGCCTGAGGTGTGAAGCAAAATCTATTTGGAACTGAAATTGAAATGAATCACTGGGGCAGGAAATGCTTATGAATATTTTCTTGTGGCAAAAAGGAGTGTTGTCAGATTTAACATCTGTCATGTCGCTGCCAAGTTGTTATTTAGAGAGCATCTTGGTAGGTTAATTGTAAAATGTGTGTATTTGTTAAAGCAATTTCGTTGTTTATGAAAAAGGAAGAGAAAAATCCTTCAGGGAATCAGAAAATCCTGAGGATGGTCTTTTCTCTTTTTAGACAGAGCCTCTTTCATGTGAAAAATAAGCTCCGTAACATGTGTAAAGGTGAGGTGGTGATTGTGAGGACTTTAGTTGACTAGGCACAGAGCAGGAATTTAGCTAGGTGCAGCTAAGGTTTCTAATTATAGAATCTGGTTTTGTAAATGCTTCAGCATATGAATAACTCTGCTCACAAGCATAGGGGAAGGAAGCATAAAGTTTAAGCACAAGCACATGTTCCTGCAAGACCTTCTGTGCAGTCTGTGAATGGATTTTTTCCACAACTCCCGATGTTAATTGATAATAGCAGTTAAGAAACTCAATTTTCTGCTTGTTTTGGTTTTGTTGTTGGTTTGAGGTTTCTATTTGAGGCTGCAGATTTTTTTTCTATAAAGAATTGAATAGTTTTTCCATATGATACATTAAACATCATTTCATAAGGACCCTTACCTCTTTCAAGGATTTTCGAAACTGACTTTCTTGTCTTTCTTTTGTTTCTAGCCTTTTTTAAAGTTATCGTCAGTGCTCTCAACTCTCAAGACATCTTGTGACTGAGTATTGTCTTCTGGAGACCTATATGGCTTTTAGGCTTTCACTAGGTTTTTTTTCTCATAGTGAGTCATTTCTTCATAGAATTTTGTCTTCCTGGGTCAAATTCTCTTTCATGATGCTGTGGCTCTATTATCTGTGGCATATTATAAACATGCTATTTATATGCGCATTCTGTTGTGATACCTTTGACAGAAAAGGAATAAACTTTTTTAAAAGATAGAAGGAATATGACTACTTTAAAAAAATACAAAAGCAACAACAACCCAAAACAAACAAAAAAAGCACCAAGAAACAGGCAGCTGTTTTCAACAGTCTGGTATCTTATTTTATATATATAGTTTTTGCTTTATAAATTAATTTCTGAAAATGGCTTTTCATTTTATGAAGTCTTACAAGTGGATGTCAAGAACAACAATCTGTAACCACGTGATGAGAAAAATAGGCTAACATCTGGAGAAATTTGCTTAGACATACGTGGATATCTTATGTTTAGGTTTATTCCACCATGGCTGAAAATCAGAAAGTGAAAGATGTGACCAAAGTTCTCTACTCATCACAAATTGACCCTGATCGTAATTTGTACTGGAAAGCAATTTTCTTAACAATAATGAATCATTGTGAAGGTATCAAAATCCATCTCTTTGTCCTTTTAGTGGAGAATGGAGGTGGATGTTGGGGGGCAGAGAGGAAAATTTGCCTTATAAAATATTCAGAAATTTGCCTTATAAAATATTCTAAAATGCCAGTTGTTAAGTCATAAGAGTGAAAGCTGAAAGTTCTTAAAATACATGCATTTCCTAGTCATAGCAGGATTATATAGTATGGATATTCCTGTATCAAGATATCTCACACAGAGAAACTTTAAATTCGACATTGAATTTGTTTGATTTTAGCCACTAGACACAACCTATACATCATGCTCTTGTTATGGTTCCTCCTGACACTGCTTCCCTTCCTACTGTCTTGAAGACTGCTTTTCCATTTAGTGTAACTGCTGTACCTTTGTTAGGCTGAGTGTAACTTTATTTACTTTATATTGGCACTGATATCAGTTTTGTCAGTGCATTAAATCCATTTTCATTTCAACCCGTGTGTTTTCTTTTCCTGATTCCCCTTCTCTGCTGTGCGTGGATCTTTGGGCCATAGAGCAACTGCTACAGTTTAGCCTCATTTACAGGCTAGACAGGCTACAGATTTTAATTTGGGTGACTGGTTGGCAGTGCTGTGTACTCTATTATATCTGCATAGGTGCCTTCAGAAACAACAGAAACCCTTTCATTTAGGTCTTCACAGAATTAAACTTGCCTGAAATATGGTATTCTCAAACTAAGTGATCCATGTCTAGTAATATTTATTTGAGTGTTGGTTTAGTCGAATGGGTGTTGCAAGGCCTTATTGAATTTATTTGTGATTTTTAATTGAAAATAATATGCATTTACTGTACTTACAGGAAAGTACTTGTCTTTTTCCTTTCAAATTTATTTTGAGGCATTTTAATGTTTACAGGAAAATAGGATGTATCTTAGCTAGCTGATCAGTTAAGCATTCTGATAATACTGCTTAATCAGAAGTGTGGGATGTTTCCATTCAGCACAGTCTTTCTGCTGCACTTTAAATACATTCTTCCATTTGGTTTCTGAGTTTCCCTGATTAGCTGTGAATCATAGCTTCATTATGGTTTGAATAAGAGATGCTACTAAATACATGTTTCTAAGTCTAGGCTAGGAAGCCACCTGAAAAACATAAGGGATGAATTTATCAGGTCAAAACGTCAATTCAAAATGTTGTTTCAAGTTTATATTTTTATTTATTTATTTATTGTTCTGATTGAATCAAGGTGGAAATGCTTTTGTTTGTTAGAAATATCATTCCAAATTGATCTGAAAGGGCAGACACAGGAGAGGCTGTGGAGGATGATGATGTATCTCATTCAAGAACATCTAAGCAGTGAGCCTGTGTGCACTTTTCTCCTCTGCTAGCAGCAGGGATAATCTGCTGGGTGGAAAGATGTGTCTAGGCCATCCAAATGAGTCTATGCTATTACAGACATTTTCACTTGGATAAATACTGTCTCTTTCTATGCACTGGATATTATTTGGTTGTATGTTTCATTTCATTGCAGTATCTGACTGTTGTCTTAGCAAAGTCTTGCAGGAAACGGAATAGGTTTCAAGGGGAAGGGGAAGCAGAGGTTAGGTTTTTTTTGTTTAATTTATGCATATATCTATGCATTATATATATCTGTGTCAGTGAAGTAATTTATCATAAGGTAGTTTCCCTTTTTTTTTTAAATACAATTAATGTTGAACATTAATGTTATGTTTTAAAATGCCCCTTTGGGCTTCTAGTGGCAGAGTTCTGTAGTACCTTCTCTATATTTTTCTGATGTAAAATATAAAGAAATATTTGGAAGCTGAAAGTGATTTAAGTTTGTGTACTTACTGTCATAGTTCAGATGTCAAGAGAAGCAGTGATGTTTTTGTGTCTTGGATGTATTTAAATTCAAGAATTGTGAAAAAATGAATTTAAGAACATTTATGGTAATTGAAAGCGAGTTTATGGTACTTGGTGGAAGCTGACAAAATTCACAGCATTCTATGACAGAGGTTTAATACTCATCTTAGTAACATTAAGTCAGGTCCTATTGCAAAAGTACAAATGTGTAATGAGAACCATGCTCTGCTTATGAGTGTCTTGTGATTTAAATAAATGAGATTTTGTGAGTCTGGAGAAAAATTATTTATTCAGGATCATGCAGGAAGTAAGTGCCAAAGTCACAACAGCAAAGTGACATTCAGCACCATTCAGATCATACCCATGAGTGCCACCAGCTTGAATTCAAAGCTTATTCTTAAGTGTTTTTGCAGGAAAAATCTAACTTTACACTAATGCACTGATAAAGGTGAGAGAAAGTCCAAGGAAATGAGAAGGTTGTAAGCAAGTAAGATCTGCCTTTTGTATGTATGGTAATATATGGTCGTAGCTGGTCTGACTCTTTTCAGATGTGTTCTCCGAGGCTTTGCCATGGTACTAGGAATGTGGAAAGAAGGGGAATGGCCAGCATGTGCAGTCATGTTTGTAACACTTGGTGTAACACTGTGTTGGTGGGCTGGACACCCACAGGTCCAGCACAGATCTAGAGTACCTGGAAGAGCTCTCATGACTGAAAAGGTATCCAACACTCTAGTTCAGTGATACACTTAGAAAGGAGTAGGAGTCCCACAGGTTTGAAAATACAGAATAGTGTTATCACTATGCAGAAGATTTTCTTATTTTGCTTCTTGGAATCAAACTAACTGCCCATTGCCCTCTAGTTATATATGTATTTTTAATAACTCCTTATCCTGCTACCCATTTTGAAGCAAAAACTTTGACCATAAAAGATAATAGAAGTGTGTATATGTGTGTGGGAGGATGTTTTAATGAAACCCATGACTTAACCTTAGCCAAAATACGTACATCGTAAGGTGGTTTATTGCAGTAAGAAAATTAATGTGTCAGTGAGCTTTCCAATTAGTCCACATATCAATTTATTTTTTATGGAAATGTTGTATAGTTTATATTTTTTAATACATTACAAAATGTGAAAGGGAATCTACTACCTGGAACGTGAGGCTCCCTGAGGCTCATGTACATTACTTAACCCAGTTGCACTAATAAACCTTCATATACCATGTTTTGCCAGCTCAGCTCTTAGCATAGCCTCAGAAGCTGAACCAACAAACCAAACAAAACTCTAAAACAACAGCCTGAAGAAAGAAAATGTAGTAGTAAGGGGAGAAACAAAAGGAAATGTTCCTCTTTTCCCCACAGAGAAGAAAAATTATAATAGAATTATTCTTTAAATTATTTTTCCCCCCTCCAAATCTCCCAGTATTCCTTCGCCTTTCTATAAGAAAAAAAACTGATTTAAGAAAAAGAAATACAAAGATCATAAAGCATGACGGGAAAGCAGAATTGATCTTGGATATAAGATGGGATTGAGTTATAATATAACAAGCTACAGGTCTTTTCCTACTGAAAAGCAGAACCAATTGATTTATTATCATGACTCCCAGCTTGCATTCTTTTAGGAAGGAACTGTAGATGCCAGGTAGCACGTCTCCTTTGATTTGCCACACTATGTCTTAATTACCAATGCTGGAAGTTCATAGCAGTATTTTCCAACTTCAAAGGCTTCAGCAGCTTAAACAGCATGAGTGGATCAGATTTGTAAGAGCACAGTGACAACGATATTGTGTCTTCAAATTTTAGAATCGTCAGTTCATTTTTTATTTATTGGACATCAAAGTGAAAATAAGCACAGGAAAAAAAAAGATAATAGGTTTAGTCAGCATTCTCTTCTGCTTTCAGAGGAATCAAAAGCGTTCTCTTGTTTCAAGAAATTCAGAGCTGCAGTGTTTTTTTCGGTTGTTGGTGTTTTTTGGGTGGGTTTTTTTTTTTTTTTTTTGGGGGGGGTGGTGGGGATTCCTGTTTGTTTATTCTGATGACAAAGGCAAACGATCATAAACTTCTAATCTAAATACTTTGGAGGGTTTTCCTCCTTATTTGTAATTCATATCTGTATAATTCCAATAAAGCCTGCAGCTATGCTGGGGATAGGCTAGTGTAAGTGAAAGAATATTTGGCCCATGAGATATGGGATCCAGAGCATGTCATGGCAGAATTTTGCTTTCTAGAGTACAGTTTGGCAGATCAATTAGATCTTTTGTTTTAGTAATATATGTAGCTGTCCCTAATAACACTGCTACCTCTTGGTTATATCTGACACAACCTCTTTTAGTGAAATAACTGAATGGGTGTCAAATTGTTTATCTGATGCAGTGGTGAAATACAGCGTAATGATGACACAGCAATGACATGTGATCCATGTCAAACTCAAACATCTTAATTGCTGGAGGTGACCAGAGTACTGAAGCATTTTTAATCAGATTTAGGGTGACTAGAGTATGACTACCCCAGTTAAATGAGTTGCTTTTACAGTAGCAATATCTGTAGTGTTATAAAAAGGTATTTTGTATTGCAGGACAGAATTGAGAATGTAGCCCAAATTCTTGTCTAAACCGTTTAAAATAATTATTTAGAAATGAAAATAGACCCAGCATGAATTTATAACCTTTCATTTATTCAATCTTATAAGGATTCTTCTCTGCATTAACTGTTATTGTATGATGAATTATCTTAAATTAGCATTACTGTTTATGAATGCTCTGCTGGAGTCTGAGGAACTTGTTGGTTTCTTCTGCAATGAAATTTAACTGAAAGGTCATTACATTTCTTGCTGGTTTATGAAACCCAGGCTATAATCATTGCATCAGGTGAAAAATCTATTTTCCTCATCCAATGATTTTCAGAAGGGATGGGTTCAAATGTGTATATCTCTGTACTATAATAAGGAACAAAAATTATTATTGCTCTTCCAAGTGCTCTGGCTGTGACAATAAATTAAAATAATCAATGTCAGCAGTGAAAACAAGAGGAATATATTATTATGAAGCACACGAAAGTGAAAGAAGATATCTCACATTGACATAATAAAATTATGATATCTTTATAAAATGATAGAAATTTTCTTGTTCAGAGCCTTTTCAAGTATTTCACGCTTGAAAAAATGTTGAGAGTTCTAAGTAATATGTCTGATGGATCAACATGTTAAGCACTGATTTGTTAGTGCTATCTGTCAATGCTGCCACTGTCAGGACATTATTTTGTGTGTTGTAACTTGTGCACAGATGTATATCTTGATCAGCTAAGCTTTTTCAAAGCTATTTTCTTCAAAGGAAGTGACATCAAGTTGTAATAATCTTTTCACTTTCCTCATGAAGTTTTCTTTCTTCCATTTTGTTTTTGTTTGTTTTAGGGTTTTGGGTTTATTTAATTAGGAATTAATTGGGCAATTTGAAACACCTACTTGTCCATAATTTTAAAACATGCAGTGCATTCCACTTAATTGAGAAATGTTTAATCAGGAGCCTGTTTAATCTTATAGAACTAATTTCAAATTGATGTCGATAACTGTTGTTTAATTGTAATGGTAATTCTGTAAGGAGAGGAAATTTATCTTTTTTTGTCAAAGCTGCATCAAAACTTTGCATCTCTCTGCTTCTCATAGATTAAAAAAAGAAAAAGGCTGATTTATTGCAAGTAAAATAAAAGATGAAACAGAATATGCTATATATCCTTTGGCCCTTTTCTCCTTCAGTTGTCCTGATTATTCCTGTTTTCTTTTCCTTTCTGTAATACATAACCCTACCTCAGCCTTAAAGAATACTCTGGGTTTCTCAATCATGTTGAGATGATGCATTGCACAAAAATCTCAATGAGAAGGTCTTATTTTAATTCTGCTTCTGCTTCTTTGTTGAAGTCTCTCATCTGCCCCTCCAGCTGACTAATAATTCCCCTCATCCCTCAATTAAGCTTTCTTCCAGCCTACTTCTATTGTGTAATATATTTTGTTCTCCTTTTCTCAGAGTCCAGAGTGAATTCTCTTCCAGTCCCTGAAACTGAGATTGTGGGGGTTATCCAAAATTTGGGTTGATCTGTGCCATCCTACTCACTGCACTCTCCTACTTGCCCTTCGTCCATGGAAGGATGAATATTACTCTTCTGCCCTTGTGCTATGCAGCAGCTGAGCTACTATGCTTGCTGATTTGCTAAGGTGTCATGTTTTATCTATTCCCTGTCACTTTCTCATCTTTCTTTCCCTCAAGAGAGGAAAGGCCCCAGTAATCTTTTTTTGGTGCAGGTGTCAATTCTGTGAATAAGGAGCAGTAGGTAGTTATATGAGAGGATAATACAATATTTATTATACCGAAGAGAAGGAAGACCCCTGCACAGCACTGTGGTACTATTTTTCACACCTGGTACCATGTTCTACAGGCCTAGACATCTTGATGCAGAGTTTCATGCCTTTTTTCCTTTTCTTTTCAACATTCAGGTGAACACTGACTCTGTGGTTGAGAGTAGTTCTGCCCAGTATTATAAATCCTGGACTACATTTTAGGACCTACGTTTTGCAATATATTAATTGTTATGGCATTGTGAATAGAGGACAGGGCTTTCTTTTTCATCAGTAGAGAATAAAGAAGGCAGTAGTTTGTTTTTGTAGTGCTGCTGGGTCAAGGTTTGACTTAAACGATAAGCACTGAGAGCTGAGTGTGATCAGTTCATCTAATGGTGCTGGTGGTATGAATTCTGTTTCCTCCAGCTTTGGGTAACCTGTCTTAATAGGGCTCTGACCTTTGCTTTCACAATGTCAAGCATAGTAGAAACAACAAACCATGAAAAAGTGAAGTTTGATGGCAGGATCTATTGGGGTTAAATTCTTCCAGAAACCTTTGATAACATGATTCTGTAGGAGTAGGAAGAAGCAGGATGTCCATGGCAATCTATATAGTGATTGTCACACAAACCTGGCATAGATGAATAGGTAACACTTCTTTTGTTCAAGGAAAATGGAGTGAAACCCCCTGTGTGTGTGATCGTTTACACTGACTATTTTAGAATTTAGTTTGAAGGGACTTGGATGCAAAGTTTAATATTAATGAGAAACAGAATCTTAATCTGTTACTGATAAATCTTTTTCCAACACTAGCTCAATTTCGTCCTCACTAATACTGTGATATTAATTGAGTGGGAGCAGATGGGAATAAACAAGTGCCTGACTTCACTTTGCAGCAGGTACTATTCTTTCCCATTTGGTCCTCAACAAATACAAAAGCTAATAGAAATTACACTGTGCTGTACACTGATGACCCAAAGTCTTCCTTGAGGAAAACAAGATGAAGATATTTTATCTCTCTTAACTTCAGTTTAGGTGATCCAAATTGTAAATCATAAGTATGTTACTATTTCACTAATCTGTAGAAGTGATTTGAGAATTAAGTCTTATAAAGCTCTTAATCACCTGCAAAAGGTGTTGTATTGAACAAAGGCATTGTTAGTGAAAATTAATATTATTTCTGGTAAAAAAGTGAATAGATTTTTTACCATTGTGGCCTGTTGGGGTATTTATGAGTCACAAAAGAATGCATATAATTGGAGAAAGTCTTAAAGTACAAANAGTTGGGAAAGAAAAAAATAAAATAAAAAAAATTTCTTTTTTCCTGAGACAGGAAGTTGTCTGATTTCTCAGTGACTGTTGTGAGGCTTTCACCTGCATCCGAAAGAAAGTGAAATGTCTTAACTTCTGCTCCTTCATATCCTACTACAGGTCCTCTTACTCTGGATTAAGGATGTGGATATAATTTTGTTTGGCAGCCTCTTTGATGAACAGAGTTCTGGCACAATGTCCGTTTCTCAGAGCAGGAATAGATTTCATCTTTTGGGATGCAAGTGGGAAAGGATCAGCTACCCTGGCTAAATGACCCCAGTTATTTCAATGGAGATACAGCTCTTGTGGAAAAATTCGGTGCACCTCACTACATTGTGACATTACATTTTGTGACATGACAGGTACAGGTTAAAAGACAGGGAAAGAGAGGTGGGAAGAACACAGGAAACAATATTTAAGGACATTTGAAGCTCAAGGCAAAATTGAGAGCATCCTAGTCACTCTTCCAAGTTTATCTGTACTGCACTTTAGGATTTCAGCTTTTCAAGATGAGTTGGGATAAAAGGTTATTTGGCAATTCCATTGTCTTTGTGGAGTAGAACATTCCAGGATCACTCCTCAAAACATCTGCAGTTAAATCCCATACTATTCATGTTATCATAGTCTGTAAAGCCTCAATCTAATACGAGGACTCTCTTGGACAAGGTGATGTAGTATTAGCACTGCTATTGGAACGTAAAAGAAAGTCCTATTGTGAAGAACCATTAGGATTACTAAAGCTGAGACAGAAGCTAAGCATGACAGAGGAGGGAAGAGGGAATAATAAGACTGAGTGAGGCCCCTTTCAAATGATGTATACATTAAACTATTTCTTCTCTCAGTGGACCATACCTACAAGAAACTGTAATCTAAATATGGGAGGAAAAAATATTATCTGTGTGTCTGTGTATATCTACGTACCCAGGACCACACTTGAAAACAAACTGAGAAGGATTATTAATGATGAGAGAAGATGAGGAGATTTGTAAAGGAATGTGGAGAAAGGTCTCTGGTGTATGTGAAAATGAAGGCTGCTCCAGATACGCAACAAAATAAAAGGTGTGTGCATAAAAAGGAGACCAAGGGAAGACTAAAGGGTAATCACTAGAGAGTACAGCAAAAAGATAATGTGTGGAGGAGAGGAATTTATGAAGTATTGTGACTGAAACCACGTATGCATTGCTCAGTGCTCCCCAAAGCAAGTATTGCACAATGAAGAATAAAGTGTCATGTAGTTCAGCTAAAATTTACTCCATTGTTAGATCAGTGTAGTAAACTGCTTGAAATATTGCAACAGTTACCTATGGCATCATTAATGTCCTGGGATTATTTCATAAATCAGGTCCTATGACATAACAGAGTGGAGAGGGTCGGTCCTTTCTATAAAGATGAGATTGAGTTGTAAGAGAATTAATGATACTGTCATTACAGCCTTTAATCTATTTTATAGAGAACTGCTTTTATGAACAACTTCTCCTTTGAAAAATTCTCTAATATTTCTGAGTAAGCAAATTTTTTAAAGTTTTCTTCTGAGTGTTTGAAATGAAGAGCTTTTGTTCAGTCTCTACCATAGGAAATGAATAAAATCTGTAACTGTGCAGTTGTTTTCAGGTTGTAATGGGTTAATCTTTTTTGAAATAAGTAAATACATGAAGTTTCACTGAGGCCAGGTTTAGCTCTAGCTTCTGATTTCAAGCAAACCACATAGTCACCAGCCTAACTTGTATCCCTTTTGCAAATGCCTGAATAATTGGAGAGTGAGGTGGAAAAAAAGATATATACGTATCCCTGGCATTTTTGAGAAACAGAGCTTGAATGACTAACTGCAGCAAGAAATGACAGAAAGAAAAATCTTTCTTCCATAAGCTGGATATTTATCTTCATTTCTGAGTGTTTTAATAGAGATGTTTAACATTTTATTGATGTACCTTTAGATTTGCCTAGGGGAGGAGCTTCCATTTCCCTTTTTTATTCATTAGGTCTTTGTTTCTTACTTTCATGGATCATATATTGGACCCACCTTCTCTTTCAAAGCACTTTCGTGGTAATTACTCCAGTCTAAAGATAATGCCCAATCTAACAAAGCTAATGAAAACCTGCCCTTCAATCTAAACTGTAATCAGTTTATAACAAGCTCTCTTTTCCTGTGCTTCATTACTGTGACAAAATCTTTTTCATACCTCAGAATTTTAAGGCAGGGTGGAAGAAAAATCATTTTCCATCACCGGGCATGCATGAAAAGGAGATGGGCTTAAGCATGCAGAATTGATTTATTTGCATTCTTCTATTGCCTTGGTTGCTGCATGTTTGAAATAAGTTAATATCATATCTTTGATTTGGCCTCTGGAATGGCAGGCCCTAGCAATCAAGCATGCTTATTACAGCAGACAACTAATCTAGACCTATGGAGTCCCAGTGTGTATTGATTCATTTGGAAATGTGGCAGACTTGTAGCAAATAGCATTTTGGAATCTATTAGCTGGATGTTTTGCAGCCTTTGAGGCAATCTTTGAATTGGTTAACCCTTCTGACAAAGCTATCTCTATCTCCTCTTAATGTCTGTGAATATCACTTAACCCTACCAGGAAAGAGTAGTCACATAATCACAGGTTTCGTATTTGCTTTAACAACTATAGAAAATTCTGCTGTAAATCGAATATCTTATATAATTAACTACAAAAAAGGTTGTTTACTCAAGTATCTCCCAGTTTAATTTCTTCATTCAACCCTCATCCTCAGGTCATCCCAGTAGCACCTCTTTCAATTCACACTGTTAACAATAGGAACATGATGGTCTCTGTGATGCCAGTATGATTTTCTTTATTAAATTCTGATTCTGAAAAGAGGGGTAATTTTTTAAGACAGCAAGTGAAAACAACATATGAGAACATTTCTGATGTTTGCTGGTCCTGAAGAAAGACTTTACCTTAACCACAGACTGAGCATTTCCTGCTTTCAGGAGTCCTTGGAAAAGTAAACTCTATTTCATGCCTTGAGCTGATCACGATGCATGTATGTTTCCATTTTAGAGACAGTTGGAGGCAAAAGGCATTTTTTAACAAGTGCCCAAAGCAACACTGGAAAATTAAGGCCCAGTCAGAACTGAAACCCAGAAATTCAGTTGTGTGTTTAGTTCCCTCAATAGAGCAGTAACAGCACAAATACTGTAAGTGACATCCAGATAAACTCCTGACCCCCTGAAACCTGGCTGTGGGGGTTGAGTTCATCCTTCCATCTCCCAAGGCTTAATAAAACAAAAAGCTGAACAAATAAAGACCTTTTTACTCTTTTTTTTTTTTTTTTTCTTCCCCCATATGGCAAACCTTTTCAGTAATATAGCAGTCAAAAATGCTTTGGAATCTGTGAATAAAAGTATGTCCCTACCTTTCAGCACCTCATTTTGCATTAGACAGGTACACAGTTTTAATGTTAAGCAGAAAGCAATGAAATGTAGTCAGGAGGTACAATAACCAGTAGCAAGTAGCTCAGCTCAAGTGGAATATTGATCAGGCAATCAAGAGAGCTGCTCTCCTGCCTCTCAGTCTAGAACTTTGATATCCAGCTCAGTGTTAAAACTGCCAGGCTGTCAAGTGAATTCAGATTAAGTGTCTGCACTTCAAGACAAGGAGTCCATAAATTACCTTCTAATGCTGATGATAGTCAAAAAGAAAGAGGCTTTCATTGGCATTCATGGTTCAGCACCTTTGGACTGACAGACTTTTAACTTCCACTTGCTATCCAGCCCCAGAAGCCATGATTTTAGTATTGCAATACCTCAGAGAGCGTTGTGAAAGAAGCTGAATACAGTTACAATTTGGGAGATTTAGCAAAAGAGAGAATAAATCAGCAAAATGCCTTTTTCATTGGTAAACACATCTGTTAGAAGTGACCCCTGAGAAGGTCTGTTTCCTTTTTCATCAGGTTCTGGAAGATTTGCAATGTAGTTAGTATTGAAAAGGTGGAAAAATTAGCGTGTTAAGGTCTTCCTTTCACAGGTAGACATATAAATTATAAGAAAACTATATAAAAAGCTATCGAGTGTAAGTACCTGTTTGGCAGTCTACTTTTGTTCACCTTCATATCATCCTGTTCCAGAATTAACTCTGAAAATGAAGTAGGGCTATTTCTATGTCATGTAATTCTTGTTCCATTGTGCAGTTTGAGTGGTCTTTTGGCAGAGAATACACAGAAATTCTCTTGGCTGGTTACCACTGCAGTAAGATCACAAGAAATTGTGTGGTAAAATTATAGTTTAACTTGGATGGTAATAAATTACTGTACATGTTCCCACAATTTCTGTAATATTTAGAGGGACAATAGTAGTGAAATGCAAGAGTAGCTATTTAAAAAAATCAAGGACAAAATTTAGAAACTATTGCATATGACAAAGGAACTTTTTTTCTTCAGCATTTCTAAAGCTACTTTTAAAATATAATGAAAAAGAGGTTTTTTCCCACTTAATATTCTATAGGCATGTTTAGAAGCAGGATGAAAATGCTTGCCATTTTCTACTCTGTTTTGGAGGGCCATTCATAAGTGCTTCTGTGCAATTTGAGCAAGTACTCTACATCTACATATACTAGATAAAATTCTCACTGCCTCTACACTAAGGAAAATAATCTCACTACATCCAGCAGTAAAATTCTTCCATAATTAGTTACAAGACTCTCAAGTTTATTGCTTCTACAGGAAATAAACCTAAAGCTTTGGAAGCTGAGCTTCTATCTGTTAAGCAGAGCACAGCTGAAAAAAATTATTGGGAATCTCAAAGGAGAATGTTAAAATGCACAGTTTGATCAGCCATTACCTGACTAGAGAAAGGAGAGACGTCAGGTTCAGATTTAATAAACACACATCTTTGTACGTGTAGAAACAAAAAGTCATACAAGAAGATAATAAGGGAAGTTGATTAATCATAAAAGAGAAAAATTTAAAAGTTGAGAAGTTACCATTGGTAAATATGTCCACCCAAAAGTATAGGAGTGGCAAAATTCACCTCTAATATGTTCTGGTAGTCTAGTGAGATGCATAAATATTTTATCTAAGAGACATTGATCACGTGTTTATGCCAAGAATCACGTGAATTTCCACCTCTTGCACTTAGAACAGATTTCCTGAGAACAGCTTCCCTGAGAACAGCTTCCTGAAGAGCTGGCTTGCTGTTTTGTTTGAACTCTGACTGGTAAAGTAAAATATTATAGCTGATTATTGATTTGTTTCTCTGAATTAAAGGTGTACTGGAATTAGAAATTGTCCGCAGAGTAAAATATTGCTGTCCTGTAAGTACTCATGGCTCTGCAGAAAGGAAATCAAATGCAAACTTTTATTCTCAATGGCTTATTACCTGAGAGACTTTTTTTTATCCAAAGTGTGGTTAACAGCGTTCCCTATTTCCTCTGTATTCATAATTGTATTTCCTAGTTATTTGGGATCATTATGTATCTTCCATCTTCATAAGGTCAAAGATACTAATTCTCTTAATGAATTATTTATTCAGCAATTGATTGGGTAATGAGTAAAATAGTTGAATGGATTTTTCACAGGAAAATATTAAACTCTACAAGGATATAGTCATGAAATAAAACTATATGGAAGAAAATATACTTAAAAAATAAAGTTACAGCATATTATTCAGTCAGCCATAAGACTGGATATTTTATTACTCTACAGGAAGTTCTTCCTCAGAGTACACTATAAATTCTCATACTGGAATGCTGTGTGCATATATCTGTAGTCAAGCACTAAACATTTAGGTTTTGTTTTTATTTGCATATGTAGTTTATAGGTAACTGAAGAGCTTGGAGAAAGTTTTACCCCTTTTATTTTTTCTCTTTGCTATTGAAGTTTTTTTTATGTCAGGACTCCTAACTGCCAAAGTATGTCACCTTGCTGTGGTAGATCCCATATACACACAACTGATAAAGGACAGCTCTTGTTCAGATAATCTCAGTTTAAATATCAATTTTGAGCAGTAGAGGTACAGAGAACTGCAATTACCTACCCAAGTGATAGATCCTTCAGCAGAAACCAGGAATCCTATTTTCTTCTTTATTACTTTACTTCAGTAAGTTATACAGTTCTAATTGCATAAACATTTACAGAAAAATATAGTTTTAAAAATAAGAAATGTCAAACTTTCAACAAAATTTATTCAGAGGCATCTAGATTTCTGTTAATTTCCCACTGACACACAAAATGCTTTAGGTAAAGTCTTTGATTTCTAAGAAATGCTAATTAATGCTTTGTTTGCAAAAGAATCATGGAATGGTTTGGGTTGGAAGGAACATTAAAGATGATCTAGTTCCAAACCTCTACAATGGGCAGGGACACCTCCTATTAGACCAGGTTTCTCAAGGTCACATCCAACCTGGTTTTGGGCACTTCCATAACTGAAGCCTCCACAACTTCTCTACGCTACCTCTTCCAGTTCCTCACCACCATCATGGGGAATAATGTTTAATCTAAACCTAGCTTCTAGTTTGAAGCCCTTACCCCTTGTTCTGTCACTGCATGTCTTTGTAACAAGTCTCTCTTCAGGTATCCTGTAAGCCAGGCCATCTTCAAATGCTTGAAAACTGCTTTAATGTCTCCTTGGAGCCTTCTCTTCTCCAGGCTGAACAACTCCAACTGTTTCAGCACTCAGTCTGTCTTCATAGCCCACTGATCATCTTTATGATCCTCCTCTGGACCTGTCCTAATGGTTCCGTGTCCTTTTTGTGTTGGAGGCTCCAGAGCTGGACATGATACTCCAGGAAAGAGTCTCAAGAGAGTGGAGGAGGAGAAGTCACCTCCCTTGACCTTCTGGCCACTGGAAGCATCCAGCCCAACTTGAGTTTCAAACGTAAAATATACAGGCAAACAAAGAGGAAAGTAAATTCTCAAGTTAAATATACACAGTATGATAATTTTGAAAATCTGATGGTTTTTGAAGGCTGTCTAGGAATACTCAGGGAACTGAAAAACAATAGATACATTAGACAATGATTTGGTATCAGGATCATTTGTCTAGCACTGCTCCTTAAGATTTGTTTCACAGGAAGGAGCAGAGCCTGGAACAATGAGGATCTGCCAAATACAAGATGACACTACAGATTGTTAATCTCTTTCTAGCCCCAAAGGCAAAGCTTCTCCAGGGACAATCTGTGCCCAGTGCCGGCTGTTGCTGAATGCAGGCAAAAGGGCTGATACTGAACAATTGCAGTCTCCTGGAGATGATTGTACCCAGAGGAAGAAGCAATCTCTGGATAATTGGACTGACGAGTTCTTTAGTGCCTAGCCTGAAAACGAGGATTTTGACTGTGAACTTTAAGTTCAACTTAAGTTTGAAAGTCCGTTAGTTGAGCCTCCACAAATTGGAATCCTTTATGTTTCACCTGGAATTCCATGGTAATCTACGCTTTCACGCTTTGCTACTGGCATGTCATGGGTACATGTGCAACTGCAAGATATCTTTCCTGTTAAATTGAGTATAATTTTGAAAGCTTTTTATACAATTGAGTTGTTTGTTTGGGGGGGGGTTGGTTTTTTTTTCCCCCCTCAGGAGTATAAATTAATTTTGTTTCTTGAACAAAGCAGCTCCATTTTAAAAAAATTTTCATTCACTCAGTGAATTAAAGTATTTGACTGATGTTCATCTATCTTTCTGGTTAGGCCTAGCTCTCTGCAATACTCTAGTTTTGTGCTGTTTCACAGTTCTTACAAATGCTGCTGTTTTATGCCTTCAACCCCCCTGCCCCCCCCTTCTTTCCATCAGCCATAATGCTTTTAAAAGTGCTATATGATATATTTATATACGTGGTTGAATCTTCTCATTGATATCCTCCCATTCCATAGTTTTGCAGCACATTCATTTAATACTGGAAATACACTACAGCTGCAGGATTTGTTCTTGTTTCTTCCAGCAATCTGTTAGGTAGCATTGGGCAACTTATGTTCACTGTTTATTTTCTAGTTGAAGAGGAATAAATTTATTTTCCTTGTGTTACAGAGCATTTGAAATTCTACTGAAGAAAGCTAATAGACCCTGATAGGATAAAAAAACTAAATCCAAACCTTCTTCTTCCCTTTAAAATATATCATATATTTATTTTAATCCCAAACCAGAGTTAAAAATGGAACTTCCATAGGAAATTGTTTCTTTGTGAAAAAATATTACTAAAAGGCCATTATAATATTTATATCAGTGATCTGTTCAGCAACTGACAAAAGTTAAATATAATTAATCAGTTTCTAAGCCAACAATTTATTTGCCTAAAAAAAAGGTAAGCTTACAGAAAAAAAAATTGATAAAGATTGTGTTTGATAATTATGATGCTAATTGTCATTCTTATTATTTCCTCGTTATAATTTTGATTTTCATGATAATTCCATTAAGTGACCAAGAAAATATCAAGTTTACTTTTTTCTTCTTTTTTTGTGGTTTCTTGAGATCATAGTTCCAGAAGAAACTGATTAAATGTGTGTACAAGTATCAAGTCAGACTTTGGGGTTTCTTGGTGTTTTTGTTTTTTTTTAAACATTTGGGCTATTGTAGACTTGGCATTACAGTTTAAAACAAAATTGCAGGTATTGCTGCAGAGGTGAAATTGTTTGACCTTGAATACGAACTTTGTTTTCACCATCCTTTTAAATAATAATAACACTTAGCTCAGCAGATCTGCTGAGCTTTGAGATTGCACTATAAATGACTTTTTGGACTCAATAATGAAGCCGGGTTTTTATAGTTAACTCTATAGAAGGAGATGCTGTGATGTGCTGAATATGATCCAAATATGTAGTGGCAGAGTGTAAGGTGTTCTATATTCATTTTATACTCTCCAACGGATTGTCTTACTACAGTTATTAACCAGTCATGCTACACTGAGCTCCTAATAAAGGAACTCAGTTCTCAAACTTGAGTTTCAATATATTCTTCGTTTACTGTAGGTTTAATATGTAAGCTGTAACACAGAATCATTGAGTTCACAAGAAAAGTACAACATAGCATCTAAAACTGAAATTCAATGTTTGGTGAGCAAATCCTGTCCACCAAACAGGCTACCCCTGTTTCTGTGATACATCTTAAGACAAAAACCATTGTGTGCTTGGTGATCAAGGCTGCCACACAAGCCTCAGATTTAGGAGACTGAAGGCCACTGCTTCCTTCAGTAGAATAATATATTTCCTAAGCCTGAAATTTCTCTAATCTGAGCAATATTTGTATCCAGTCTGTGCCATTAGTCACTGTTCTAACTATAGAATTCAGACTAATGCTTTACGAACTGTGTATCATTCTCAGGTTTAATATCAATAAACAGCCCATTCCTATGTTAAAGAAAAAAAAAGTTCTGCCAAGTTCACAGCCATGGTAAATTCAAGTTTATTTGGTAACCTAATAGCTACTTATTATGAAAGGTTACTTCACCTATAAACATCTGCTTTTAATCTGCCATTGCACTATGATTGCTTAAGAGATATCATTGTTTTTAGGCTATCTACTAGAGTTGTTAGATTTTATCAACTTTGCTAATAATACATTGCATTTCTTTTTTCTATTAAGAAGAAAGTAATTTAAAGTAGTGATACAGAGCACTTAATGAAATAAATCTGTAGTTTTATTACCTCATTTTTGCAACTTGTTTTAGTTTACCTGTAAGATAATCAATGGCACTAAGCAATATAGTGAAGTTCAGGAGATGTTTGTCTGTTTTTCTTGAAACCCTATGGCTCACTAAAGTGCAGGCTACATTAAAGCCAAAAGCTCTGTTTTACTAAGCTGTTTTGATTGTATATCTAAGTGATACACTTTAATGGACATCTCTTCCCCTAAATAGCTAGTAAAAGGCTGCATTTGAAAGCTGGCATTTTTATTAGGAACATTACGCCATACAAAACTCTGTGTGCTGCTGTCATTGAGTGGGCTTTGCAGATTGTAACTGGTACTGGAAAGAATATTCAAATGTTTTTTTATTATGCAAAGCTTTGTATCATTGTCAAGACAGTGTATTGCCAGAAATAACCATGTCGTTGGTGTTCTATTAATCTGAAGACAACAACCCCATTTGTAAGTGTAATGTAGAATATCCATATGAATAGGTGGTGGCAGTTAGAGATGACCTTTCTGATGCGGGAGTTTCTGAATACGGATTAAGAAGGCCAGTCATTAATGCCATTCAGCTAACAAGTGAGCGATTTTATGGAATTCATTTCAGTCCCAGAGCACCAGCTCCTGCATAAATTAATTTCAATATGCAAAAGTCTATTATCGTTCATAATTCCCACTCAGCTGCTGGGAAAAATATTCTACATACTGTTTGTATTGGTTATACTGGAAGATTTGGTCAGCGACTTGATGTGTATAACGTTCCACTAAGAACCAGGTTTCTTCTATGGTGATTCCGGTTTCAGGTGGTATCTTGTCTTAGTTTACCATGGTGGATAACTTCAGCAATGTCTTGTTTTACTTCAGAAAACAGTCTGTGCAACTATAATTCCCAAAGAAATATTTCTATACCAGAAGCATGAGCTGTGAAATATTTTCATCCTCCTCTATGCAATTTTTTAATGAGTTTTTAAACACTCCTTACATATTCTCTTAAAAGTTACAAATCTCTCTCCTACTCTTCAGTCTTTTGTATCACGAAGAGCTTATGCCTTTTTAGATTCTGAAATTTGTTAGAAAAGTGGCTTGTGGAACCCTCCACACAGAGGTTTGCCATTCTCCTATTTTTCATGCATTCTAAAGGGTAACTACTATACCAAAAATGGAATGCCACTCTCAATATCACAATGTTTTTGTTATATACACTAATGTGTGTATATAACTTAGTGTGTATATCACGTAGTGTGATCTGCAGGCCTCAGTTAAGCACAATGAACAGGAAGAAATTACTTGCACCTTATCTAAGAGATTTCATTTACTAATGTCCTTATTTTCCTTCTGTAAACAATGGTGAGCAGAAGAGAGAGGGCCCTTCAAGGGACAGGTGAGAACAGAGGTTTATACAGATAGGCACCTTGAAGTAGGTCACTTCTTCACTTGTTAAAAAGGAAGTCTGCACAGACTAACTGGTTAGATTTGTTGCTGCTTCATTCTGTCGTTACCCGCAGTCTCCATCACTTGTTGCTGCCAGTAATCTGACAAACGCAACAACACACTTTGGATTGAAGCAGGTGCTCTGTATTCCAGGCCAGTGCAAGCGTAAGACCCACGCAGGACCAAAAGCAAAAGACCAAAAAGGCCCTTGTCCCCTCACGGTGACTCCTTGTATCCCATCGTACAAACAACGCATTCACATAATCGAGGCAAGTACAGCCCAGTCTTAACATACATCATGTCTTGTTTTTAACACTGGGCCAGGTGTACCACTATCTTTCCTTCCCTGTGGGAGGCATCCTGAAGCTGTGAGAATGAAGGTCAAATGCTTATACACAGCTTGTTATTTTTCTCTTTTAAATTGGATTCCCACAAGATTCATCACTTAAGTCAGAGGAACTGAAGAAGATGACAAGGTGAAGAACTGAGGATGAGCCAAGCTGTGAGGCCTTAGATGTTCCAGACAGAAATTAGAGCTATAAAACCTAATACAGAACTGGGTGGGATATTGAAGACCCTGCTTAAACACAACTCAATATAACAATTAGATGAAATAGTATGAAAGAAACTTGAATTAAATATTTTACACTGTCATCTTGAGAGCAAAGATACAGGATTTTAACCTAAAAGAAATATGGTAGTTCCAACACCATCTGCTTTTGGGTCAGGTCCAATTTCAATCTAGTTTTCTCAGGATGCCTGGTGGCACCTCAGAATCATTGTGAGCCCTTGCGCAAAAGGTCAGGTGGGTTCTTTTATTCCACAGAAGAGCAGGCATGGGTTACTCCTCTGCTGATAAGGTTTATGGAACTAAATTGCACTAATTGCATCAATAAACCTGGTTTATTAAAAACTGGAGTTTAAATGAATGTGTAACTGGAAGTGGTTATGATTCACTACGCAACATTGAAATAGAGGACCTTCTGTTTAAATACAAGAAACTCTTTTACTAGGAAGGAGATAGAATACTAGAGAGGTCATGGAGTCTCTATGCTAGACAACTGGACACAGTGCTGAGCAATTGGATCTAGGTGACCTGTGCAAGTATGGTGTTTAGATCAGATGGCTTCCTGATGTCCTTGTCAACATCAGTGATTTTGTAATTTGGTGAGATCTTTTCAGCTTCCAAAGGAAGGATAGCATACCACTGTGGTTCCTTCAGCTAAGCCTACCTCAAACATGAATCAGACTCCCTGTGTAAGTCTGCCTTAATGCTAAGAGTTTAAACATGGTCTTATTCTATTTCTGTAATTTTAGCCATGGAGGAAAAGCACTTTCATTTTAAGTTGTGCTAGTGAATACTTGAGATAGAGGGAATGGCAGGCGTTTCCAAGGCAAACGTGCAATCATGCTTTTAGTCACCACTGAGAAGTTTAATTCAATACAAATAAACAAAGCTGTAAATACCCCAAATCCTTCATCTTCTTTACGGCATAACGTTTGTGAATATCACTGAGAAGATTGTATGTGTCCAATGACATTTGCAATTGAATTAAAAACACCAGAAAATGAGATCATTAAGGGGGAAGTGGGTGAGAAATCTATATCTCTTGTGTAATACAGTGCTATCAGTTACAGATGAGTAAGGAATACAGCAGGGATAGTGAAAGCAGTAACAAGCTGTTGCTGGAAAAAAACACATACAGAAAAGTGTATGGCCAAAGACCAAGCAACAAAGAGTGAAACTGAAAGATCAGTGTGATGTGGGGCTACTGAACTCTGTTTTTAAACACAAAGCAAATCCACATATAAGGTCTGCTTGCTGTGAAGAACCCAAGCCCACCTTACATGTGAGGCTCTCTAATTCTTAGTAAGAAGTGACCTTTAAACTACCTTGACAGATAGCAGCTGACTAGAAAATTACAGTCATTAACAGGATATCTAGAGAGTAGACTATTGTAAAAAATGATACTAAAAGGCAGATGTTAACAATTTGCATCCCTGAAAGACAGCCACGATAAAATCCTACATTTCTGGTGTTCTGTGAATATTTTTTTGTTGAGAATCAGCACACACAAAAATAAAAGGTGTATATATTTTGCTGCCTTTAGATCAAACCTTTATATGGACAAGGTGTAGAAAATATTCCAGTTATTCAAACAATACCTAGTTATAATTTTTTTTTTTAATTATCAACATACACAAGACTAAATTGTGGAAGTTTTCACACTGTGGATAAAGTCACATGTTGTATCAGCTTATATTTAGGAGTCCGTTTATTGTCCAGAAAAAAAAAAAATTATGCAGAATTTTCAATGTTGTTATTTCATTTTTTTCTTTTTGATATTAATTGATGTCACTTGATGGAGCCCTTGGAAATGCAAAAATAAATGATATTGAAACACTTAATACCATAATACTGTAGTTAGAAAATCATATGCAAAGTTATTGACAGTGACGAAGATATGCATTTCAAATGGAAGAGTGGGTTTCAGTGAATTTCTCAGGGATCCATGGTTAGTAGGAATCACAGCACAGGATATGAAGCTTCCTTTGCATGCCACCATACCTGCACTGGTTCACACTGTTTTTACACTTCCCCACCAAAAACAACCCAAAAAAGTCCACACAACCCTACCCATCCACCCTGCCCCTCCCCCCCCCACAAAAAACCCCAAACAACCCAAAACCAACCAACCAAAAAAAAAACCCCACACAACAACAACAACAACAACAAAGGCTACAACTGATAAAAATTTGGATGGAATTCAGAGAAGCATGAGGAAAGAGGAAATAAGTGACAGATGGGAAGAAAACCTGATGGAAACTAATAAGTATGCTTTAAAAAAAATCGCTAAACATAGCTGACATAGCTGTAGAATGTAAAGCATGGAATAATGCTTCCCCCTAAAAATAATAGAAATCCTAAATTTAGCTTAGACCAATGTATTTCAGTGAGAAAGAAAATCCACATGTGCACAAAATGAAATCTAATGAACTAATTTTTTTCCTGTTCTTAGATCTGACTCTATTCAATAACTTTGGTTTGTTATAAATGCATGCAAGTCCTCTTGAAGTGAAGACCTTGACAAGCACACTCTGTGTTATGATTCCTGATAAAGGACTTTGTTCAAGTCATGAAATTTGTTTTGTTAAAAAAGTTTATTATCATATAAATCAAAGCTGTATTTTATCTCCCTTTCTTATTTGAGGCATCCCACTGTCTGTAAATATCCTTGAGTAGAGGCCTCTCCTCTTCTCCAGATGTTTCAGGAATGTAGTCATTCTGTCCTTTTTTTTTTTTTTAAATCAGTAATTGATCTATTTTTTAAGGTGTATGGTTAAAAGTTAAGTGCTTGGAGAATGTGACTCTGAGACCATGTTAAATTAAGGCCAGAAAGGGCACAAGTGGGGACTATAACTCATGTATGTTTCTGATCACTGACCCTGAACTTGCCTTACAGTCTTTCGCATAAATTATGGCAGGCTGAAAAGAATTACAATGAAATATTATTTTAGGGAGTGGCTGGCTTCCTCTCTTTTCTTAACAGAGACCCTTAGAAACAGAGTGTGCTGCCTGTAGATCCTCTCATTCTTCAAACATGAAGTTTGAAACATTTAAATTTGGGACTTCTATCCTCATTCTTAAGAATTTCCTGAGGCTTCCTTTCCCCTTTGTTACTGGATCAAGCAAACTGGAATTGACTGGTTAGCTTATTACTTGGTCCCTGTCTTTTATAAAACACATGTTGATTGGATTTAATTTGCTTGGTTGGTGAACTTGTTTAATTAATCACAGCATCTTTAAGAATTTATCTCCAAAACATCAAATGACACCTTGGATGGGGAGTGATAGAAAGTTCTTCCTGACTCTGCTACTGCAGAAGCTTTGTTTATAATGATGTGTTTACATAAAGAGAGGATCTATGTTGTACTCTTAATAGTTGTCTGCAAGCTATTGGATTATTATACAAAGTATCAGTGCTGACTAAGCTGAAATAAACAATAGGAAAACTTGGTGAAAGAATATAAAGAATGAAAGAGAATCTTTTGGTTTTGTACAATTTCCACTTGACTTCTGATCACTGCATGGACAGTATGGTGGTATTAACTTCTTGGAGTGAAGTAATTTTAGTCAGCCCTTGTTTTCCCTAACACTCGGTAGCCTTTCTTAATGAAGATTAAATTTTCCTAACTTCATTTTAGGTAGCTTCCTGCCTTTCAATCAAAAGCAGACATAGAGTTCTACATGAGTAAAAAGGGAGAAAAGTTATAGCTGCATAGCAGGTACGTATCAGGACATAACTGGCAAAGATTCCTCCTTTTTTTTTTTTTAAATTGAGAGGGGGAACAAAAAGTTTGTGTTGGGTTTTGTTGTTTTTTTTTAGCAACAGTGAGACAAGAAAATGAGAATAAATTGAAACAACCAGTTCTTTTCTGAAGGAGTGAAATGTAATTTTGAAAATTTCTAATAGTTGTCGAAGGGGTAATTTCTCTATTTTTAATGCTATTTTAGCATACTTACAAACACTTTTGAATATAAAAAACATTTTTTAAAGTTTCATAAGAGTTCTTTGCAATCTTTTATTTTTCTTCTTCCTTTGTTCTTTTGTTTTGCTTTGTTTTGTGTTTTTTTCCAAAAATATTTTAAATTGGTGACTCATTGAACCTGGCCTGATGACAAGCTCTGTTTAAGAAATAATTAATTGTTTTATTGCTTGCCACTTTTCAAGCAAAATTCTTATCTATTTTATGAGTTTTAATTCACTGTTGAATTCCTGACAGATTTTAAAATAAACAGGAGACTTGACGGAATATGAAATTATATTCATAATGAATAAACATAGTTGAAGAGCACAGCATTTGTGTAACCTACACATGAGGCATTTCTCAAAAATGACAAGGTATTTTTCCTCGTTCTATCTAAACCATATGAATAGGAGCCTTTAGGGAGATGGTGAAACATTGACTCAGGTTACCCAGAGAGGCAGTAGAAGTCCCATTACTGGAAATACTCCAGGTCATGCTGGTTGGAGCTCTGATCAACCTGTACTAGTTGAATATTTTCCTGTTTACTGCAACCCAAAACACTGTATGATCGTGTGAGATCTGCTTGAAACCAGTGACTGGCTCATCTATATGTCACCTAAACCTCCAGGTCTGTCAATTCACCTTTGGTGTTTGAAAGTGTAAATGATAGTCTGAATCTAAACAAGAAAGTGGGTAGTAAGCTCTGACTTATTTTGCTTACTTGTGAAATTTGTTAGGTAGAGATTTTATTGTGGTTTTTTTTTTTTTTTTTACTTTTCTTTTTTTCTTGGGCCTGATCTGAGTGCGATTGAAGGTCAGTACAAAAAAATGTCTTATTCCCTTAGATCATGACTTGTATTTGAAAGTGAAAGGGACCTATGCTCCTGAATTAGCTACATGTGTCCAGGAATTCTGCAGAACTCAACAAACAGTTCTTTTGCTATAACTTAAATGTGATCTTAGTTCCAGAGATAAATTTAATGGTGTGAATTAATTTTACAGTCTTGTTTTGTCTGTAGCTGGGCTAAGGCAATCTGGTAGAATAACATCAGGAGTTGTGAGTGTACTTTTTTACATAGATTTATGCCATTTCTATTCCCATAGCAACAGTGTAGTCCTCATTCATATTAATCACCTCTTAATTCAGAGGCTTTATGGCAATTTGAATGATAACACTTAAAACACAATTAATTTGTTTTTTTCTTTATCCATTATCTGTGAATGTCTCTAAAAAGATGTTTAAGTTTTGATTTGACCTGTCATGGAGGCAAAGATTTATATGAACGTAAATTTGCAATCCTGCTATTTAGGGCTATTTTTATCCTGAGTGCTTCTGGGAGAAATCATCAGAGAAAAAAATGTTTTGAAAGAAGAAAAAACAAAAGGAAAAAAGCCAAACCAACCAACCAAACAAGCAAAATTCCCCAGCAAAACCAAGAGTTTATTTTACCCTTTTATTCATTACTTTTTTTCAATCTGTTTTCGATTGTTCCACCAACTTTATCAGACTCATAGTTGTCTAAATTGAGTGCAAAACCAGAACCTAGCAACACACACACAGAAAGAAACAAACCTGAGGACATTCAATACAGTGTTGACCCTGTGAAGACAATGAGTAATGAGCATCTATCAAATCCTGTCACTTGATTCTGATATACAGAAAAGTAAAAAAGGGTAAATCTTCTACTAGAAAGTGTTGAATCAAGTAACATTTATGATTTAAGTCAGGCAAGCTGGCCACTTGATCACTTTCCAGACAGATACAATGGGCAAACTGCCCAGGCCAACTGGCCATACTCTGAGTACTTTGATCCTGGATTAGAAGACTGCAGGTTTCTCATTCTCAAAGCCTCAACTTTCCAGGTTATGCTGTATTTTATTTCTATATGATAATTTATATTGTTACAGGTCACTTGGAATGCACTGAATAATGGATAAAGTCTTATAAAAGTATTATAAAACGCTACATAAATATATAAAGAGTTATTGGGTGAGACCTCACGTAGAGTACTGCCTCCAGCTCTGGACCTGTTGAAGCAAATCCAGAGGAGGCTATTGAGGTGATAAGATGGTTGAAACTCCTCTGCTATGAGGGCAGGCTGAGATAGTTGGGGTTGTTTGGCCTGGAGAACAGAAGATTCTGGGGAGTCCTTATTGCAGCTTTTCAGTACTTAAAAGAAATCTATAAAAAAAGATAGGGACAGACTTTTTAGCAAGGCCTGCTGTGACCAGACAGTTTAGTTTTAAACTAAAAGATGGTAGATTTAGATTAGATAGTTTTTTGAGGTTTTTTTGGTTGTTGGTAGGTTTTTTGTTTGTTTGTTTGTTTGTTTGTTTTTGGGTTTTTTTTAATACTAAAGAAGGGGATTGCACTGTCCCAGTTTGCCCAGGAAGGTGATAGATGTCCCATGCCTGGAAACAGTTAATACCAGGTTGAGCAACTGACCTAGTTGAAGATGCTCCTACAGGCTGCAGGGGTGTTGGACGAGACAACATTTAAAACCCAAACCAGTCTATGATTCTATAAGGTTTTATGGTATTAAAATAAATGTAATAGAAGCAAGGAGCTTTTATATTATTTACAGTGTGCATATGGATTCAGAGCACATGTATATGTAGGCATTATGCTAAATATATAATGTCATGTATATAAATGTTATATTTGCATTTAAATACACAAAGCATTCATATTTAATAGATTAATTGCCAAAATTCCCATTGCAAGGTAGGTCACCTAATTGGCTGTTTCGTGATATTTGCAAAATCAAATTGAATGCCAGTTATTACACTGCCAGAAAGCAATAAGAACACAATTTACTGATTAGAATATAAATTTCAGAAACGTTCCACAAATAATGTATAAAACAAAATAAAAATATGAAAATAAAAATAGAAGTCTGTTTTTCAATTTTGTAACTATAATATAAATAGCAACATGCAATTAAAACATTCAAGTCCAACTTGATAAAGTAAAATGAAAACAATTTAGTTGTGCAAGAATGACCTAATTAAACTGACTGTGGCTGGAAAATGATATTTTCAGGTTCTGAGAAGTCCAGTAATAGATTAGCACGTGACATACAGATCTATTAACATGCATCTCCTCTAAAAAAGGCTTCGCAAAATGGCTACATTAAAATTTATTTTCATGTGTTTTAATATATTTTCTGCCTTCCATACATACCTTATCATAAAATGGTCAAATTATTTCTTTATGAAACAGATAAAGTTTTTCAATATAGTGAGAATTTCAGTGTTATGACACTTACAGTTTGTCAAATTTAGAGAAATGTGCAGCTCTACACAAATTGCTCTGACATGAATTGGTATTATTTTAAATGAGATAAAGTAGAACTTGTTGCAGGGACCAAAGCTGAATTCTATGCTTGTACCAGAATGGAAAGGCATGATGGTACTGAGGATTTATGATGCTGATCTCAGTGCTGTGCAGTGATAAATTTATTGTAGACTTATCCATTTGGATTTTTACTGATCCACAAATATCTTCAGTTTGGATTTTGATCATAAATGGAGTTTAAATATCAAATCTCTGTAAGAAAAACAGAAAATTATAAGAGACAGAAGGTTAGACAGTGTGAAAGGATGTCAGCTTTTGAAATATGAGAAAATATAGACTTAGAATGAATAAATTGTATTGTTCATACTAATTGCAGCAATAGAATTACTGTCTAGGGGTGAGCGAGGGCTAATCTATATTGCCTGGTTAGCATTGTTTATACTGAATGTTCAAAGGACTTAACAACCTGCAGATGTGTGTGGGAAATGCAAAAACTCCTCCCAGAACCATGAATCTGTCCCCACCTATACCTCAAATTAAACTTTTTTTTTTTTTTTTTTTTTTACGTGAAGATTGTCAATAATGAAATTTCATTGTGTTTTGATTGTAGCTGCTGTTCACCATCTAGGCAAGGTACTATGCCGCTTTAAATAAATCATCTGACCTCTTTGCACTTCAATTCATTAAAACGAATAAAATATTATTTTTCCTCACTGCATTTTTTGTGGTGAAGACCAAGGGTCTTAATTCAAGTTTGTAGGCAGCCTGCAAAAGACATATGATACAGACAGCAATAATGGTGCATTTGATTATTGTTAGAAATTGAATTTGCTGAACAGTCTTACTTAAAAAGGACCTAAAAAGACCATGGTTTATATTAAATGGAACAGCCCTGTTCCTCTACTCATGAACTCCTCAATGGTGTTTATGTTCCTAAGGACTTGATCAGGACGCCTACGAGAACCAGGAAATGCCACTAGTTTCTTTACCAAACAGCCAGAAGTTTAATAATATCACAGAATCATGGGGGTTGGAGGGACCTTTGGGGGTCATCTAGTTCAAGTCTCCTGCTAAAGCAAGGTCACCTAGAGCAGGTTGCCCTGGATCACATTCTGGTGAGTTTGATATCTCTCCAGAGAAGGAGATTTTTTTTTCTGTAGTGTACTGAAGTTATCAATCTCTCTCAACTCTATTTCCTCTTCCTCCTCCTAATGATCATGTCGCTGCCATAGCATGAAAGAATTGGTTGAATCTTCTTTCACCCCTATCTCAGATAGTTTTATTTTCCTCTGTAGTGCTGTTCATCTGTTTTTATGACGTGATAACATTCAGCTGTTATGGGAATAATTTTTAACTAAATGATGTATGAAAATAAATATTTAAAAGACAGTAATTATTGTCTAGTTGATTAGAATTCTGACTAAATGCAGGTACCTCAGAGAATCTGTCTGCACAAAAGCCCTGACCAGAAAAGAAACATTTTTTTCAAATTCTTGCCATGATAAAATTTGTGGGGGGGTAATTTAATTGTCTTAAACTTTTTCTCATTTATCTCTACCCACTGAGCAAGAAGCAGTGACACTTAAAATGCCATACTTGGACTAGCACTCAGGAGACTTAAGGAGATGTTTGCTGTCCAGAACTTTTCTAGGAATTTGTAATTTCCAATAATTATTCTGTTATCTAAGGATTCTGTCTAGTATTTTTCTATTTCTTAGAACTTTTCAGGAAATAAATAGTTTTATTCTACATTTCTGGGAAATGTGCCTTATTTTCTTTAGATTTTCCAGGACTGTGGAGCATTTTTTCTCTTGAGAATGTTTCTAGGAATATCTCACTTCTTTCTAGAAGTTCCTAGTTTGATAACATTTCTGAAAATCTTTGCTTTTGAGGAACTTCATTGTGTTTTCTGAAATGTCAATAACCTAGAATTTTTACAGGACATTCAAGAAGCATTTCAGGAATTTCATTGCATTTTTGAGAGATTTCCCAGGTAGGTTGTGGAGTCTCCTTGTCTGGAAAGATTCCAAACCCACATGGACATTATGAATTCTGGGAAACCTGCTTTGGATGACCCTTCTTTAACAGGGGAGTTGGAATAGATGGTTTCCAGGGACTGGCTGGACTAGATGGTTTCCTTCTAAGCCCAAACATGCTAGGATTTTTGGAAACTTCTTGAGTGTTTAGTATGATTCTGTGTTTTTAAGGCTACTTTCTAGGACTTTCTGTTGAGAACTATCCTTGGTTTGTTTTCTTTTAGTGTTCTCAAAGGATCCATTGACCTACAGCCTTTCTAGGGAAACTGCAGAGGTTTCAGGGTATTTGTCCATTATGTGCCCTTTCAAGAATTCTTCTATTGAGAATCATTCTAGGATTTTTGAAATCTAGACCTCTTCTAGCATTTCTCAGTACAAAGGCATAAGGAACTGAAAAATGGTCTGCAGGTTTATGTTTACAAAACAGTGAGTGGCTGGGTAGAAAGGACCAAGCTTAAATAAGAAAAGGCTGTGAGTTACCATAGTTTACAGTGTCAATTTAGGTCATGGAGCTTTCACCTACGCTAGTTATAAAGCGTACTTGCCAAATACGTACTGGTCAGAGCTAACATTTGGTATCAGACTGATTAAATTAACGCCTCAGCACAACAGGGCCATATGATGCCAGACTGTAACAGTGCAGGATGATTTATAGTTGACTCAATTTTAATGATCCGAGCCAGGATCACTGTTCCTGAATAAGTTTTTTGTCTGCTATAGTGGAGAGACCTACAGCAATTTAATTCTCCTGCTGGCTGTAAATTAATTAAATAGGCTGCATATAAATAAAACCACATTATTTCTTGGCTATTTTTTATCTTGTTTATAGCCTACAATTACCATATCATGGTCTTATCAGATTTATTTTAGGACATATTTAGGAAGAAGTAATTTCGCTGTCTTTCATTATCCTTTGTCTTGTGTCCATAGAGAGTTTCTGGATTTATAGACAGAGGCATAAACTTTGTCAAGTGATAGTCTACTAGGTGGAGTCGAATACCATTCTTTCAAAAGCTAGCAGAAAGTATTCCTTGCTGGAAAGACTACTTTGCATTTTGAGAACATTCTTTACATGTTGAATCTGTAAGTGCTTTATAAATGATAGCTTTGAGGACCCAAAGCACTCAACATCTCTGGGATATTAGCCCACATTTCCTCTTTCAGCAAGCAGCTTATGTAGCTCTGTAAACACAAGCAACTGTGCACATGCCAGTGCTCATGTAGAGTTTGACACCAATTCATATCAAGACTCTTGCAACAGAGATGCAGTACCTCTGAAGAGTGAGTGTGGTCCATGTCACATCTCTTAGTTTAGAAGCATTCTTTTGTGCCTCTAGGACAAATACCTAGACAGTAAAGAAGTTCCAGCAAATCTGAGAATGCCATGTGAAAATCAGAGCACAACTGAAGGGAAAAATGTTCTAGATCTTAGTTTTGTTGATCTGTGATTAATAAATAGAAATTTATAAGTACAGAAAGCTTATTCTCCTAATCATTTTGGGTGGAAGACACTTCTCAGATCATCAAGTCTGACGGGTCACCACTAAACCATGTTCATAAGCATCACATCTACATATTTTAAAAATCTCTCCAGGGATGGTGACTTTACCACTTCCCTGAGCAGCCTGTTCCAGGTCTTCACAATTTTTTGTGGGAAGGAATTCTTCCTAATGGACAAGCTACCACTATTTTGTGTGTGTAGCATATTGATTTGTCTTTGTTTGAGCAGGTGAAATCCACAGTCGAGGCTTATCAGTGTACGGAGTTTTATCCCAGCCATCTAGAAATAATCACCACCATATATTCTTCTAAAATATCTTTTAGAATAAAATAATGATATTGCTTGAAACTAGAAAGGCTTTAAAGTAGCAGACCTTTAAAATACAATAGTTTGGATTCGTCTGAGATTTCATGGGGTCTGTAATAATGCAGCTGTTTTCCTCAGGGTGTTCTCAGAAATTCATAAAGAAACCTATTTGTTATGAGTGTTCGGAAACCCCAAGGAAAGCAGCTGTGTTTTTGACAAACTGGGCCACATTTTCAACACCTCTAGTGAAAGAGACATTTATAGAGGTATTCTGTGCCTTATATATCCACAAGCAACTTTTTTTTAACAGTAACAACATATAGTGTTCTTAGTAAAAGCTTACACAGCTAAGCAGCCAGGCTGAACATTGAGCTGAGACACAATATGAAATTAAAAACCTGGTCTCCAGTACAAGACTTTCCATAAATCTTAAATATGCCACCCAGAGTGAACTTAAAGACCCTGAGGGAAATCTCTGAATGATACAGAGATGCTAGATATGAAATTTCAAATTAAAAAAAAAACAAAAACAAAACAACACTTTTCTCTATTATTTTAATGTGGTCCCCAAACCATAACAATGTAAAAAATGAGTGACGTTAGTAGAGGGTTAATGAAAAATGAAGTCTGGACAATACATGAACTTTCTTGATTCCTGTGTCCTACTCCTGGAAGGAATTACTTTCTGACTTTTTATCTGTCAGTCCAAAGTGTTTGCAAACCCAAAGGATATCCTTTTTGCTGCTTTCAGTTTTGCACATTTTTTGTACATGTTTTAGTCTGGCTTTGGTTTTAAACCATTTCTTCTGTATATGCTCAACCATATTTAGTCTTTCCTTGGTTTTGAAACTTTTCACTTTTTCCTTTAGAAACTGTAGAATCATTTTGTTTTTAAGAGACTTTTTAGATCATGAAGCACAACTGTTAACCCAGCACTGCCAGGTCACCACTAAGCCATGTTCCCCTGTACCACATCTGCACATCTTTTAAATGTCTCCAGTGATGAGGACTCCAAGACTGTGTCGGGGCTTGATAACAGTTTTGGGGAAGACATTGTTCCTAATATCCAGCCTAAACCTCCCCTGTGACAACTCGAGGCTGCTTCCTCTTATCCTATCACTTTTTGATTGGAAGAAGAGACCAAGCCACACTTTAGTATGGCATATTTTACAAACTCATTCTGTATTCACTAGACCCATCTTATTTTTCAGTAGTTTGTTTTATCACAGGATTCCCCCTACCGTTTTGCAGAGTTTAATTTCTCCATTCTGAAATTGTTGTCCACTCAGACAACTCAGCTGCACTGCCCTTAATTCACTGATTTCCCTATGTATTTTAATATTTTCATGGAATTTAGTCTCATAAACATGCTGTTGTTTCATCTTCAAATGTCTTTTCCTGTAGATGTCTTGAATTTTGTGATTGAGCTGTGGCTAATCCATTTCTTTTAAATGTCATTCTTTTAATGCCTCATTCTTTGATCCTTGTCCCTCAAGATATGCTTTCTCCTTGTCCCTTTCTTTGATCTTTATCTCTTTTATCATATTCAGCTTTCTGAGTTACATCTCGTTGTAGTTTTTCTTCACCTTGCAATGCCACTCCAATGCAGGGCCCCTTCCATGAAATACATACATCACCTATCTTATCTTTTGGCCTTCCAGGACAGCACTTATCTCTTCTCAGGGATGTCTTAGCTTTACATGCAACTTTATTGTATTCTTATATCTTGTGTGTCAGCACAAGACTAGGTTCCATCCTCACACTCGTATGTGAACTATAATCTGATTTTTCTCATCAGATGACAAGTCTACTTCCTTTGCTTGTGTTTAAAAGGCATGATTGCTATCCATAAACAATTTTTTAAGAGAAAAGTGGTCGATTTTTCCAATTTTCACTATAAGATCAGTTTCCAAAATTTTTAATGTTTATAGAATTGAACTTCAGTTTATATTCCTGTTTATTAAACCCTTTGATTATTGGATGTAGAATATAGGTATAAAAAATTAAATTTTAAGTGTTTTAAACTTAATATTAGAATATGAATGATAGAGAGTGAGATCCTTAATAGCTGTGCAACCATGAGCAGAACACTAGAAGAGGATACAAGGAATCTGATACTTCTGTGCACAGATAATAAGTCTGTAAATGCTGACTGCATGTGAATGGACATTTTTAGAGGTGCTTTCTGTCAGTCACTTGAACTCCAAATGGTATTAGCATTGTTCAATAACAATTGTACCATATGATAAAGACTATAAGAGACTACAAAGAAGTTATCAGAATTAACATCCTCTGAGAACTTCCAAACATCTAAACCATGCACATATTTTAGTACACTGTTCTTTATTGACAGATGTCTTTATTCTGAGAGGGGCCTTAGCTGGCCTAAACTGGTGCATCTTCACTTAAGTCAATTAATTTATAGTAATAAAAAATGTCCTAAGGTCTTGTCCGGTAGACATAGTCTTGGCTTGTTGACTAGATCTTCCAAAAATAATAAAAATTATGCTCTCTCTTAATCAGCATTCACTGTTTCAACAGCAGTTAATTAGAAGATTTTTTTTTAAATTTACATTTGGAAACACAGTCAAAAGCTCTGAAATGGCAAATTAAGTGAACATCCAAATAACAGGTTTATGGTGTAAGTTTTGCCAATTTCTATATACTTTTATTTCCTGGAGTTCTTTAAAAGGAGAAGGAAGTATTATTAGAATTTTATGGTTAGATACAGTAAATTACAGAGGTGTATGGATGGTTTAATGCAGAGCATGATGGTAGTGTAGAAACTCCATTAACTTCAATAAGCTTAGGATCCCCCTTGAAGTGTGTTAAAGACTACACAGCAGAAAAGGTTTTTAACTAAAATCAATATAGTCTTTCTCGGTACTTGAATGTGCCTGCAGTTTGCACCTGTTAGTCTTGCCAGTATTTAGTCTTCAAAATTAGTTTACTTAATTCTCTTAATGTTGTACCATACAGATTTACAACTAAGGGCGTGTTGGTATTTAATATTTGCCTACACCAGGAATCACTTCATGAGATAGAGACAGTAGTAAATCATAGAATCATTAAAGCTGGAAAAGACCTCCAAGATCAGAGTCCAGCTGTTAACCCATCACTGCCCAGTCCACTAAACTTGGTGTGGTGTTCATCAACACCACATCTACAATGGTAATGTGAGTTCCAAATACCATGATAGTAGGTGAAAAGTAGGACTGGAAAGGCGTAAGTGTTTGTGGAGAACACTTTTCTTGGGGAACACTATATAGAAGAGAATGCATAAGCATTTCCAAGGTATGGCCATTACTAATGGTAAGTAATCTTTGCTTCCTGAAAAGGAACAGTACACCTGAAGAAGTTAGGCTTTTTTCCCCCCACCTGTATGTTAAATGTTGTGATTACAAAACCAACCATATTGATCAAAAAGTTTTAAAATGCCTGTGATCTTCCTCCATCCATTTCCAGCTTTTTCAGTGTCAAATAGGAATCAGTCTCTTTAGGAAGCAGTGCAGAGTCAGAGTATTTCACAGCAAAGAGCCACTAATAAATTTCCTCTAAACTGTGTCAATTTTCACATTTACAGTATCTGAGGAGATCTCCCACAGGCCATCTCAATATTTTAAAATATCCCTTCATTTAACAAAAAATGGGGAATGCTTAAACAATGCTTTAGTGGGTAGCAAAAAGTGAGTGGAATCTTTATTTGCTTTCCAGAGAGCTACACTCCATTTAAAATGCATGTAGCATCATGCTCCGATGCTTTATTACATCATTCAGTAGATTTTACAATACTAAAAATTGATGCAAGGATACCAGAAGATGACCTATAATGGATTTTTCTTATAAACAAAATATCAGATGGTTACAGAGTGAGTATGTAAGAGGGAAAGAAAGTGTTGAATATTGAGTCTATCCCGTGAATTTACTTAAATAGTGCAAGAAAAGGCAGGAGATAATCATCAATTTCGAGGATATTTCATATTATGTCTGTACAGGAAGGCACAATTCACAGAATCTCAGAATGGCAGGGATTTGAAGAGGTTTCTGGAGATCATTTTGTCCACCCCCCCTGCTAAAGCAGGGTCATTCAGAGCAGGTTGCCTGGGATCACATCCAGAGAAGCTTTGGAATCTCTCCAGAGAAGGAGATTCCACAACCTATCTGGCCAGCTGTCTCAGTGCTCCAACACTCTCAAATAAGTTCTTCCTTAAGTTTTTTTTCATGTTTCTAAATTCTCCTAAATTATTTTATATGTTTAACAACATTTCTAACATGTTTAAGTCTCATGGATTTTAAAGCTACTGACATTACTCTCTGCAATTGTATTAGGATGCTAGGCGTCATAGATATTTTGTACTTACATTATCTCTGTGGAAGGCGTGATCTTTCAAAGTAAATAAATCAAAGCACTTTGATTTATGACCTCTGAAACTTCTTACTGGACAGTAAATTAATGAGACTGGGGATTTTCTTGGTGGAAATGAGAGGTTTACAGACTCTATCTGCACTCAGTTATAAAAAAAAAAAAAGGTTTGGGAATTCAGCTAATGAATCAGACTTGAGTGGCTGCCCATACATACATTAACCCTGTGACTACACAACAAACACACTCAAAACTCAAATGACCTCAAATTTTGGCTTTCCCAGAATTTAGGAGTGCAGTCAGGAATAGATATACAGGACACACAGGCATATTCCACCTAAACACAAAGAAAAATTCTTTCTTATGTGGGTGCTCTAATACTGGAACAGATTGCCCATCGACGTTGCGTAATCTCCTTCTCTGGAGACATTCTGAACTTGCCTTGAATCCAGTTCTGTGTAATTTGCTCTAGGTGACCCTACTAAATTAGGCCTAGATGATCTTCAGAGGTGCTTTCCAACCTCCACCATCCCGTAATTCTGAGGTTAAATGGGAAATCTTATGCGCTGATCAGTGCAATATTAATAGATTTTTGTCCCGCTGAAGAGTTTTGCTGGATTTTCTGTGCAGTGTCTGTTGAGTTGGGATGTTCATTAGCATAGGTTTGCTGAAGTTATTGACCTGCCCAAGTGCATTCTCCATGTCTTGTGTCTTCAGCTGCCTTTGAAGGAGTTATGTTGGTGTGGCAAGTTCAATCTTACCTGTATACACAGGTACATATATACATAGTGTGATAGTGGGGAGGTGTCACTGGTCACAGCATATCATAGAATCATAGAATGGTCTAGGTTGGAAGAGACCTCA
>VWZI01023567.1:1076-19917 GCA_013396835.1 Psilopogon haemacephalus
GGAAGAAGAGGCCGAGAGGAGGCCTCATGGATCTGCGCAACCGCCTGAGAGGATGCGAGGTTGGCGCTGGTCTCTTCTGGCAGGGGATGAGTTGGAGATGTCCCTGCCGAGCGCAGGGCGGCTGGACAAGAGGACGCATCCCGTGGCTGATTCTCAGGCCGCAGCACTTTTCCCCCCTAGGCCGAGCCTGTGGCGCTGCCGCCCCTGGGGCAGGGCCTGGGGCAGGGCCTGGGGCAGGGCCGCGGGGCGGGAGCGGCTCGGGGCCGTGGGGAGGTTGCGGCGCCAGCGGCCGCAGCCCGGGGGCTGCCCTGACGGCTCCGGCGGGCCTTGGCCACCGAGGCGGCCCAGGGAGTGCCGCTGCAGCTGGCTCCTCCTCACAGGTGCTCTCCGATCGGGGGCAATCGCCAGGAATTCATCAGGAGCAGCTCTACTGAAGTCTCCTAAGAAAGGCTGTGGGCAGCCCTGCGAAGAAACCACCTCTGCAGGCACCCGGGCTGCAGCGCCAGGGCAGGGCTGACTGTCAGCTGCCTCTGGGGAGCCTGCTCTGCCTCCACCCGAATCTCTGTCCCAAGAGCTCATCCCTAGCACCGGAGTCTTAACAGCTGCCAGGGTCGGACCCAGGCTGAAATCAAGTGGGAAAATCCTTGAGCAACAAGGTTTGACCTCTTCCTGCAGTAAGCAGGAGGTTGGACTACGGAGCTCCTCAAGTCCCTTCCAAGCTGAATTTTCCTGCTTTGCTATGGTTATGTTAAATGAAAATCAAAGGAAATAGATAAAACTAGAGATTTAATTCTATGATTCTATGATTTAAGCTGAAGCCAGGAATGTGGAATATGATAAGTAGTGATAGGACCTGGGGGGAATGGAAAAAGCTCGAAATGGGTGGATTCAAACTGGATGTTAGGAAGAAGTTCTTCAGCATGAGGGTGGGGAGACCCTGGAACAGGTTGCCCAGGGAGGTGGTGGGAGTCCCATCCCTGGGTATGTTTAAGGCCAGGCTGGATAAGGCACTAGACAGTCTGATCTAGTGTGAGGTGTCTCTGCCCATGGCAGGGAGGTTGGACCTGGACAATCCTTGTGGTCCCTTCCAATCCTGACTGATTCTGTAAGTACATTTCCCATGAAACTAGACTCCTGTCCTGTGACCTGCTGCAGGCAGGCAGTGGAAAGGGCAGGGAACGCTTTAACAAGTGCTCTTTTGGTCTCTGCGACAAACCCCAGCAGGTCACTGTTACACAGTGCACATCAGCAGCAGTCCCAAGCCAATTAGGAGAATTTTTTTCCCCCCAAACCTTTTCTCTGCCTGTCATGTTTTTATTCAAGTGCCTCCTCAAAACTTTGAAGAAATTCCTCTGTGACAAGCAAGTGACACCACCCTGTGCTCCATTTTGACTCAGACTTTGAGACTGCAGACTTTACCATAACACACGAGTCATAAAAGAAGTGGAAATAAAAGATGTCAACATTTCCTGTAGAAACCCAAGTAAACTATTCCCTGCTGCAGGTAACTACTTGGTGTGCTTTAGTCAGTTAACTGTTCCTTCAAGGCTACTTTTAAATTAGAATCATAGAATCAGTCAGGGTTGGAAGGGACCACAAGGATCATCTAGTTCCAATCCGCCTGCCATGGGCTGGGACACCCTACCCTAGATCAGGCTGACCACAGCCTCATCCAGCCTGGCTGCAAACACCTCCGGGATCTGGCCCCAACCACCTCCCTGGGCAACCCATTCCAGCCTCTCACCACTCTCATGCTGAACAACTTCCTCCTCACATCCAATCTGAATCTCCCCACCTCCAGCTTTGCTCCATTCCCCCTAGTCCTGGCACTACCTGATAGCCTAAAAAGTCCCTCCCCAGCTTTTCTGTAGGCCCCCTTCAGATACTGGAAGGCCACAATAAGGTCACCAGGGAGCCTCTTCCTCCAGACTGAACAGCCCCAAATCTTTCAGTCTGTCCTGATAGCAGAGGTGCTGCAGCCCTCTGATCATCCCCATGGCCCTTCTCTGGACACACTCCAGCATGTCCACATCCCTCTTGTAATAGGGGCTCCAGAACTGGAAGCAGTGATCCAGATGGGGTCTCACCAGAGTGGAGTAGGCTGGTTTGTAGGATGGAGTGTTGAATTTACATTTCCCTGGGATGTAATTTTGCTGTGCTCTGCTTAGGTATGTTTTCTTCACATAAGTGGTCTCTGTAAGCCTGTTTCCACTGGGAAGAGCAAGTGATGTGAAGGTTCTTTCATTTTCTTAGAGATTCCATTTGTGCTCATCTTTTTCCAAGGGCAAAACAAATTCTGTCCTCGTCTGACCCAGAGGCAGTGGTGCCCCATCTTCAGGAGCCTCAGAATCTGTATGACTCCTCATCTGCCAGTCAATTTTCCCTGCTGTATTTACCACACCAGTATAAAGTTATGAGGGACACAATTGAGCACATTGGTAAGTTACTGTGTTATATATATGCTTTAAATCTTGAGCATGGGCAAAGAGGAAGCATATCTTATATATAATAGAATCTTAGAATGGCTTGGGTTGGAAGGGACCTTAAAAGATCATCTTCCTCCACCTACCCACCCATCTCCTTTGCCATGGACAGGGTCATATAATAAAAGCCAAGAATTTCTTGTTACTATGAATGAAATCTTAAGACACAAATCATTATTAGTCCAAATATAACTGATACAGGAAAAGAAAAAAAAATAATCATAGAATCAAGAATCATAGAATTGTTTGGGTTGGAAAACACCTGCCCCGATGCCTGACCACTCTATCAGTAAATAATTTTTTTCTTCATATCCAGTCTAATCCTCCTCTGGCACAGTTTCAGGTCATTTTCTCTCATTAGAATTATAGAGTGGTTTAGGTTGGAAGAGACCTCAAAGATCATCCAGTTCCAAGCCCTTGCCATAGGCAGGGAAACCTCCCACTAGATCAGGTCGCTCAAGGCCTCATCCAACCTGGCCTTGAACATCTCCAAGGAGGCAGCATCCACAACCTCCCTGGGCAACCTATTCCAGTGTTTTGCCACCCTCACTTTAAGAACTTTTTCCTTCCATCACCCAATACTAAGACAAAAAGACTAATGCCCACTATGATGTAGGTAAAAATGTTAAAGCTGTGTTTCGCTCACATCCTTCTCCTGGCTACCCTAGGAGAAGCCTCTAGGCTCAGCAGCCTCATTGAAGAGGCTTCATTCTGCAGGAGGGGAGGGGTTATTTGTTGTGAATTGTCATCCTCTGTAGTCCTTTGCTGGAAGAAATATGGTGCCTGTATTGATGGTATCTTCTTTGTCACTGTAGAATCCAAATAACTCTGGAGTTTTCATGTTTTCTAGCTCACTTTTACACCCTTCTCTTCCCTTACTTCACTGGTCTGCAGCTGCATGCTGCATCTGAATTTCCCATACATGATGCTCTTGACATATGCTAGATATTATTTCTTTATTCTTTTTGTTACCCCTGTAGCTTTGTCCAGCTCTAGATCTGCCTGCATCTTACTGCTGTCTGTGTAAGCCTATGGTTGCAGCATACAGAGAATTAGAGTCATAGAATCATAGAATGGTTTAGGTTGGAAGGGACCTCAAAGATCATCCTGTTCCAACCCCTTGCCATAGGCAGGGACACCTCCCACTAGAACAGGTTGCTCATGGCCTCATCCAACCTGGCCTTAAACACCTCCAGGGAGGGAGCAGCCACAACCTCCCTGGGCAACTTGTGCCAGTGTCTCACCACCCTCACTGGAAAGAACTTCCTCCTAACATCCAGTTTAAGTCTCCCCTCTTCCAGTTTAAACCCATTACCCCCCGTCCTGTCATTTTACCTCTCTTTGGTTTGTACCAGAACATTCCACAGTGTCTTGGGATTTGCTGTTTAATTCAGACACTCATAATGGCAAAAAGATGGTTAAAGAATATGAGGTTAAACATACATACCTAGAATCATAGAATGGGCTGGGCTGGATGGCACCTCCAGAGGTCATCTAGTCCAACTCTCTCTGAAGTAAGCAGGGGAATTCTCAACTAGACCAGGTTGCCCAAAGCCCTGTCCAGCCTCACCTTTGTGCTGGTTTGAACTAATGGAAAATTTGAGTGAGAAATTAGACTATAGTCTGAGAAATTAAAATATATGATGTCACTTCACTCACAGCTTTACTGAGAAAGAAAAAAAAATGTTTTAAAAGTTGTAACCCAAATACAAATAAGTCAGAGTGCTCCAGGCCTCTCTGGGCTGTGGCTGCTTCCTTGCATGGCTTCGTTTCCCTGCCCTTTCTAGCTGATTTTCATAATTCCACTAACCTCTTTCCTACTGCTAACCTCCCTGGCCGATCTACCTCCACCTATCTGCTGCATCAACAGATGGTGAGATAAGATTGGGGAAGGGGGGAAAGGTGGTAGGGGTGGTTGGAAAATCCCTCTTAGGGATTTTGATCTCTGGGAGAGCTGTGGCATCTCTGTATTACCTTTTCACTGTATATATCTGTAAATATCTCTTATACATTGTAAATATCTGCTTGTATATTGAGCATTGCTGGAAATATGAAGCTTCATTTATCAACTTCCATCATTATGAGTCCTAGCTGGGTTATTTCAAAGGGTGGGGGGTCAGGTAACTGCTAAATCACCACAACCTTGAATGTCTCCCCAGATGGGGCCTCAACTACATCCCTAGGCAACCTGTTCCAGTAGTTCCACTACCCTCATGGTAAACAACTTGATCAGTTAGAGAGATTGTTGTCAAAGGTAAATTAAGTGAAAACAAAGCTGCAGGCAGATGGAGAAAAGTTCAGACAGAGCCAACCTGACAAACTTCTCTCCTGAGATCTTACAAATTCAGTGCAAAACTTGTGTCTTGTTATTGGCAATGCCAGTGCTGTATTGCAGGGCTATGCAGTTAAATATGGATGTCAGCTGATAACTGCTTTTGGACAGGCTGTTAAAAGGTCATGCTGCAAACCTGTTCTAAGCTAGTGAAGAGCTAAGTAGTACCAAACACAGCTCGGAAGTAATCAGCAGAAATAGGAACTGCACAGAGGTGGGATTGAGGCATCCATGCTTTTATTCAGCTTGAAAAAAGATCCCTGTATGGTGAGTGGGATGGGATGCTGTGAGTGTCACAGTGAGGAAAAGCCTGTTGTTTAAACTGAATCGGTGTTCAACAGGTCTTTGACATGCCAGGCAGATGTCAGACGACTGACTTGGAGGCACTGCACTGCAATGTCTGTGGCCAGCAATCATAGAATGGTTTGGGTGGGAAGGGACCTTAAAGATCATCTAGTCCCAAGCCTGCTGCCATGAGAAGGGACGCCTGTCACTAGACAAGGCTGCTCAAGGCCCTGTCCAACCTGGCCTTGAACACCTCCTAGCAGGTGGCATTCACAGCCTTCCTGAACAACCTGTTCCAGTGTCTCACCACCTTTGCTGTCAAGAATTTCTTCCTAATGCCCAGTCTAAATCTCCCTTCTTCCAGTTGAAAGACATTCCTCCTTGTCCTATCACTGCAAGCTCCTGTAAAAATCCCTTCCCAGCTTTTCCTTAGGCCCCTTTCAGGTACTGCAAGGCCACCATAAGGTCTCTCTAGAGCCTTCTCCAAGCTGAGCAGCCTCAACTGTCCCAGCCTGTCCCCATGGGGGAGGTGCTTCAGCCCCCTGATCATCTTGTATGGAGTTGCTCAAACAGTTTTATGTCCTTCTTGAGTTGGAGGCACCAGAACTTCACACAGTTCTTCAGGCGGGGTCTCAGAAGAGCAGAGGGGGAGAATCAATGCTTTCACTCTGTAGTTGGAACCTTTGTTGTCCTAATGGTACCAGTGCTTCACCACTGTCATCCTCACAGATGTAAAGCAGGCTGTACAGGGAAGAGAATAAGCTTGCACAGCAGAAGTTAATCCATGCATAGTTTGCTATGTATTTCTAGTTAGAGCTGTAGTGGAGATTTGTTCACAGATCCAGAAGAAAAGAGGTTCAAAAGGGAATTTCTCTGGTTTTGTGCAACTGGTGTGTATAAAGAGGATGAACTGCTTGTCAATGTATGCTTCATAGTATAAAGATTCTTAATTCACTCTTCCTGCCTGTTCTCCTTCTGTGTGTCTCCTCTTTTTCAGATTGGGCACCCACTACCCCTGAGCCATTTTACACTCCAACAGGATTGGAGATGATGCCACCATACCAAACTCCTGACAAAGGCACTGTGATTTATCTTGAAGAAGAAGGTAGGAACACAGTGAAAAAAATCTCTTTGTCACCTGTAGGTTAATGAAGGACCTGTTCTGATCCTCTTTGCAAAACTAACTCAAAGCCTGATGAAATCAATGTGCTTTTCTATTGTTACTTTAAAGCACTTTTCTTTTTTTTTTTCCCTTTTCCTATAGACAGGGAAGAAATTAGTAACACAGTGACAGAGCCCTCTCGTGGCTTTCAGCAGAAGGTTCAAATTGGCGGAGGGGAAATTTGAACGGGATGTTAGGAAGAAATTCTTCACAGTAAGGGTGGTGAGGCACTGGAACAGGTTGCCCAGGGAGGTTGTGGCTGCTCCCTCCCTGGATGTGTTCATGGCCAGGCTGGGTGAGGTCTTGAGCGACCTGATCTAGTGGGAGGTGTCCCTGCCTATGGCAGGGGGTTGGAACTGGATGATCTTTAAGGTCTCTTCCAACCTAAACTGTTCTATGATTCTAACCTGTGTCCTCTCAGTTTTGTGGGTGCAGTTTGGGGATGACAGGAGATTTCAATTACCCAAACAACTTCTCCACCAGAAAAGTAAATTCTCAGTGATGCCAAACCTACAGACTTTTAGTGAACTATAGTGATGAATATTGGAATAGAAAGGTCAGGTATGCCTTTGTGAGTGTCTCACCTGAGGAACACTGAACAAAACAATAAAACAGAGCAGAAGCAACTACAGGCTCAGACTGTATGCTGGAAGTGATGTGAAAACATCACATGCAATATAAAAGTGATTGCTGCTGGACATGGCTGTCGTATTTTTTTACTTCTAGACTAGAATGATGGAATACAGAGGTTTAAGAACCAAATGATGGCAATGATTCTCAGCTATCCATGATTTCTGAGCAGAGAAATTGCCCATTTGAGTGGTAAATAGATCCGGGGGAGCTGAGTCCTAGAGTCTTTGAGCCAAACTCCGTTGCTTTGCCTAAATACAGAGTATGAACTGCCCTTTGCTCGTGCAGAGAGACACGGTTACCTCTAAGACAGAGGTCAGATCTCAGGCTGGCTGAAATCCTTAAGAGAATGGAAAACCAAATCTTCATATAATTTCTTGATGCTTACCTAAGAAATGCTTTGAAGTTCAGCTCTATGCAGCTGTCTGTTTCTAGGAGAAATTTTCAGAAGGATTTAGGTATTCCATCAAATGACTGAGACTGAAATGAAAGGAGGTCTTGTAATGACAGGATGAGAAGTACTGGGTTTATACCGGCAGAGGGCAGATTAAAACCAGATGGCAGGAAGAAGTACTTTGCAGTGAGGGTGGTGAAACAGTGGCACAGGTTGCCCAGGGAGGTTGTGGCTGCTCCCTCCCTGCAGGTGTTGAAGGCCAGGTTGGATGAGGCCTTGAGTGACCTGATCTAGTGGGAGGTGTCCCTGCCTGTGGCAGGGAGGTTGGAACTGGATGATCTTTGAGGTCCCTTCCAACCTAAACCATTCTGTGATTCATTCTATGAAACCTGTTCTGCCCCTAGCTAATAAAAATTTCTGCTTTATTTATTCCAAAGGTCTCCACCCCCTGAAGCAGATCCCCCATCAGGAAGGGGACAACACACTGATCTTTGAAGCACGATTTGAAAGTGGGAATTTGCAGAAAGTGGTCAAAGTGTAAGTTTCTCATCTTCTTTCATTGACATGGAGTTATTTTCAGAGGTGTTATTGTCTGCTATCAGTTTCTGAGCAGGATGTCATACCATGGGTTTGCAGCTTGGTTTATGTTAGTTGAATAAGCTTCAAAAGTAGTTTCAGGTAACGCTCACATGAAATTATCTGACAGATATTCCATAGCACTGAATGTTTTCTATAGGTGATAATTCACCCATCTTGAGTACTGTGTTCAGTTTTGGGCTCCTCAGCTTAAGAGGAACAGGGATATGCTGGAGAAGGTCCAGTGGAGGATGATTAGGAGACTGGAACACTGTCTGAGGAGGAGAAGCTGAGGGACCTGGGGCTTTTTAGTTTGGAGAAGAGAAGGCTGAGAGGGGATTTAATAAATGTTTCTAAATATCTGAGGGCTGGAGGTCAGGAGCAGGGGGACAGGCTCTGCTCACTTGCTCCCTGAGACAGGACAAGAAATAGCAGATGGAAGCTGCAGCACAGGAGGCTCCACCTCAACACAAGGGGGAGCTTCTTTACTGTAGAGGTCATAGAGCACTGGCACAGGCTGCCCAGAGAGGTTGTGGAGTCTCCTTGAGATTTTCCAGGCCTGTCTGGATGTGTTCCTGTGTGACCTGAGCTAGATTGTCTGGTCCTGCTCTGGCAGGGGGTTGGTCTGGATGACCTCTTTGGGTCCCTTCCAGCCTTTGACATCCTGTGATCCTACACAAATTCAACACCTTGTCTTAAGCACCTCCTTTTAAAGCATAGTTTGGAGAATGTTTCTAGAAGTCCTGGTCATTATTAAATGCCCTAATGAAGACAGCACTTATATTACTGGTATGCTTGGTGCAACTAGGCCTCTTCTCCTGGCAGCTGCATAGCATCATAGAATGGCTTAGGTTGGAAGAGACCTCAAAGATCATCCAGTTCCAACCCCCAGCCATAGGCAGGGAAACCTTCCAGTAGAACAGGACGCTCAAGGCCTCATCCAACCTGGTCTTGAACACCTCCAGGGAGAGGGCATCCACAACCTCCCTGGGCAACCTGTGCCAGTGTCTCGCCATCCTCACTGTGAAGAACTTCCTCCTAACATCCCATTTCAATCTCCCCTCTTCCAGTTTGAACCCACTCCCTGTCATCCTGTCATTACAAGACTTTGTGAGTAGTCCCTCCCCAGCCCTCCTGTAGGCCCCCTTCAGATACTGGAAGGCTGCTATAAGGTCTCCTGGAAGCCTTCTCTTCTCCAGGCTGCAGAGCCCCAACTCTCTCAGCCTGTCCTCATAGCAGAGGTGCTCCAGCCCTCTGATCATCTTTGTGGCCCTCATCTGGACTCTCTCCAGCAGTTCCATGTCCTTCCTGTGCTGGGGCCTCCAGAACTGCACACAGTGCTGCAGGTGGGGTCTGAGGAGAGCAGAGTAAAGGGGCAGAATCTCCTCCCTTGTCCTGCTGGTAATGCCTCTTTTAATGCAGCCCAGCACACAGTTGCTGTCTGGGCTGCATGTGCACACTGAAGCCTCATGTTGAGCCTCTCATCCACCCAGACCCCCCAGGTCCTTTTCCTCAGGGCTGCTCTCCAGCCACTCACCATCCAGCCTGTGTTTGTGCTTGGGATTGCACCAACCCAGGTGCAGTCTGTGGTTTATGACAGCATAAATCAGATTCACACTGTGAGCTGTTTTTTTAATGGCAGTCTCCATGTAGGAAAGACACTGAGGTGCTGGAGTGTGTCCAAAGGAGGTCAACCCATATGGTGAAGGGTCTAGAGCACAAAACTCACGAGCAGCACCTGAGGAAACAGGGGTTATTTAGTCTGGAGGAGACTCAGAGGAGGCCTTATCTCCCTCTACAACCTCCCAAGAACATAACTAGCAACATTCCACAGAGAGATATAACCTGATGCTCTAATGTGAAAGGAGGTTGTGGCAAGTAGGGGTCAGCCTCTTCTCCCAGTAGGATGAGAGGACACAGTCCTCTCAGTTGCACAGGGGATGTTTAGATTGGGTATTAGGAAAAATTTCTTTACTGAAGGGTGGTCAAGCATTGGAACAGGCTGCCCAGGGAAGTGGTGGAGTTGCCACCCCTGGAAGTGCTCCCAAAAATGCGTAGACTTGGTACTTATTGACATGGTTTAGTGGTGGACATGGCAGTGTTAGGTTAGCAGTTGGACTTGATCACCTCTGGTTGCATCATCCTGCAGTGCTAACCAGCATCACAGCTGTTTGTGTTCTTTCTGCCTAGCAGCAATGAGTTTGAGTACCAGCTGAGCCTGCGCACTGACCTCTACACAGGCAGGCACACGCAGTGGTTCTACTTCCAAGTGAGCAACACGCAGGCGGGGACACCTTATCGCTTCACCATCGTCAACTTCACCAAGCCTAACAGCCTCTACAAACGTGGCTTGAGGCCGCTGATGTACTCAGAAGCTGATGCTAAGGAACACAGGGTTGGCTGGCAAAGAACTGGGAATGAAATCAAGTATTACAAAACCAATGCAGGCCGGGGCAGGCAGCAGCATTTCTCACTCACGTGGACGTTCCAGTTCTCTCACGACCAAGACACCTGCTACTTTGCCCACTGCTATCCTTACACCTACTCCAACCTGCAGGAGTACCTGGTGTCCATCTCTAAAGATGAGGACAAGTCCAGGTTCTGCAAGATTGATATTTTGTGCCATTCACTAGCAGGAAACATAGTGCACGTTTTAACTGTCACCAACCCCACTAAGAGTGGCAAGGGCACTGAGAGGAAGGCTGTGATACTAACTGCGAGGGTGCACCCGGGAGAAACCAACAGCTCCTGGATAATGAAGGGCTTCCTGGATTACATTCTTGGTGATTCCAGCGAAGCTCAGCTCCTGCGGGACAATTTTGTCTTCAAAGTGGTGCCCATGTTGAACCCAGATGGTGTGATTGTGGGAAATCACCGCTGCTCTTTAACAGGTCAGGACTTGAACCGCAAATACAGGTCGAAAATGAAGAAGTCTTATCCTTCTGTCTGGCACACTCGAAGCATGATCAAAAGGTAACCTCATTTTCATGACCCATAGAATAGAATATTTTCCTTTCCACTGTCTCTTTATTAGTGACTTCTCTTGTGTCCTTTTGTTGGTTTTGGTATTGTTGGTATTATTGAAGAGAAGATTGAGGAGGAGATCATAGAATCATTTGAGAGGCTCCTTTCTGCTGCAGCTGCAGCATTAGTGTAGGACCCTGCTGAGGTAGAAGTCTTGTAGTTAGAGGACAATCTGCCAGGGGGCGTTTTAGTCTTGCTGGACGATGAAATGCAAAGAGGCTTGATCAGGTAGCCAACAGGGGTAAGTTCCTCTACAGGCAAGGGTAGGCACTGCAGCATGAACATCCTCCAGTATTTCAGTCTCCATTACTCTGGTAGACAAGTGAGGGGTGGCTCTGTGCGTGGCGGGGGATGTGGGGGGATGGGGTGGATGCCTTCTCCTTTACCAGCTGGTCATGAATACAGGCAGAATGGCAGATGAAGGGCTGCTGCTCTTCCAGCAGAGGGTGTGTGAAAGTGTAACAGTGGGGTGAGAAGTATTAATTTTGGAAATGAATATAGCTTATTAATTCTGTTATTCACAAACTGGCTACCAACCAGTATTTTTAATAACAATGAGTTATTCACACAGTCACGAAAACATTATACAGAGGGAGATAAACAGGGAATCTGGAACACTTAAGAACATAACTAGCAACAATATAACAAACATTAAACCTGAAACTGGAAAGAGGTTCTTAGTTTCTTTATACCTCTTGCCCACCAGGAGACTTGAGAGGCTCCTTTCTGCTGGTAAGGCAGAAGGTACTCAGATTCACCCAAGGACTTACAGAATTTTGCTAGGGATTTGCTAGGAGGCTTTTGAGTGTTTACTCACAAAGTAGTCTCTCTGGATTTCTAGGGCTGCGTTATAGTGCCCAGAGCATGTGGTGGGGATGCTGTTGGTGATTTCAAAGCTGTTAGAGGCTTTGGAGTTCCCCCAGACTCTTTTGTCAGGAAGCTGGGGATCTAGCACAGTCTCTGACCTGGTTCCTCTTGAGTCCTGATAGCTCAAAACTTGCAGAGGGGTAGGCAGGATGCAATGAGACAGAATCACTGAGAGCATGCTAAGGCAGAAGCAACAACGGCAGTAGCAGCAGGCACGAATACAACAGCAGAGAGAGCTTCATATTACCTGCTCACCTGCTTTTATCAAGGTATGCCCAAGACTAATGGGCTTTTGGACACAAGATAGCCAATCAGGATGGCAGTTAGACAAGCCTGACCATATCAACTGAAACCAGAGCTTTTGTTTTCTTTTGCCGTGGTTGCTTCCCCCAGCACAAAAGAGAAGGAGCAGGGGAACACGTCTGGGCAAGCCAGGACATGTTCAGGCCTATTTAGACCCACCATGACAGTGACATGCTGTGGTGCTATCACTTCTTCCCTGTAGAGCTCTGCTTTGAGGTGGGGAGGTTCAGATTGGATGCAAGGAGGAAGTTCTTCAGCATGAGAGTGGTGAGGCCCTGGAATGGGTTGCCCAGCGGGGTGGTTGGGGCCACATCCCTGGAGGTGTTTAAGGCCAGGCTGGATGAGGCTGTGGGCAGTCTGATCTAGGTTAGAGTGTCCTTGCCCATGGCAGGGGGGTTGGAACTAGATGATCCTTGTGGTCTCTTCCAACCCTGACTGAATCTATGATTCTATGAATTGGGCGTTGAGGGTGTAGGTTTTACCAGTCTGTCTAGCTGCACATTTTCTTTTAAGAGTGAGGTAAGCAATAACACACTGCAGCATCTTGACACATCATAAAAATTGGTGTATCCAGTTTGATAAAGAAAAGGGATTCACTGTCCTTTATGCATCATTCTTGTCATTGTACAACATGGATTATATAACCCTTCATAGAATCATAGAATGGTTTAGGTTGGAAAAGACCTCAAAGATCATCCTGTTCCAACCCCCTGCCATAGGTAGGGACACCTCCCACTAGAATAGGTTGCTCAAGGCCTCGTCCAGCCTGGCCTTGAACACCCCCAGGGACGGAGCATCCACAACCTCCCTGGGCAAACCATTCCAGTGTCTCACCACCCTCACTGTGAAGAACTTCCACCTAACATCCTGCCTAAATCTCCCCTCTGCCAGTTTGAACCCATTACTCCTCATCCTGTCATTACAAGACTTTGTGAATAGTCCCTCCCCAGCCTTTCTGTAGGCCCCCTGCAGATACTGGAAGGCTGCTATAAGGTCTCCTCAAAGCTTTCTGTTCTCCAGGCTGTGGAGCCCCAACTCTCTCAGCCTGTCCTCATAGCAGAGGTGCTCCAGCCCTCTGATCATCTTTGCGGCCCTCCTCTGAACTCTCTCCAAAAGTTCCATGTCCTTCTTTTGGTGTACCCTTGTTCAACAGTGGAAGAGCAGCAGGTGAGAACATTGGGTTTCGGCTGTACACCGTGCTCATGTGCACATCTACAAAGCCGGATGTTCCAGCAGGAAGCAAAGGCTGCTGGTGTGTGCCCTCATTTCTGTGCAGTGACAAGAGTGTTTTTCTAGAGGGAACTGAGCTGTTTGTCTCTGATCTAGCCCACTAAAGGTTTAACTGAAAGCTCAGAATATGAAACCTGTGTTGGTTTCTTGCTCTTTTTCAGGTTGCACGTGAGCTTTGGTGTAACATATTAGTTCAGACTAGTTTCTGGGATGGAGAAGAAAACCCCACACTTTCAGTAAGTATTCTATGTTGTCCCATATTACAGAGTGATGGAGGAACGTGATGTTTTCCTGTACTGTGACATCCATGGTCACAACAAGAAACAAAATGTCTTCATGTATGGTTGTGAGGCAAAGCTGCATTCGAAGGCACCACACATGCATCCACGTGTCTTCCCACTCTTGCTGAGCAAGAGCTGTCCAGATAAGGTAAGCAAAAGTCTGGCTAGAAACTTACCTAAAAGCTGATCTGGATGCCTAAATTTTTGTTAGGGCATCACATTTGCTATAAAACAGGACTTCACCCACCAAAATAATCTGCAATTGGCCAAAAGTAGAAATGGTAGGATTAAGAAATTTTAAGGCCTTGAAAGTCCAGCACTCCAGAATGTACCAAGATGAGCTGGGGTGTAAAGGTTTACAATGCCAAAAACATTAAATATTGTATACTCCTAATATTCAATGTTTTCCTGTACTGTGACATCCATGGTCACAACAAGAAACAAAATGTCTTCATGGATGGTTGTGAGGCAAAGCAGCATTCAAAGGTACCACACATGCATCCACATGTTTTCCCACTCTTGCTGAGCAAGAGCTGCCCAGATAAGATAAGCAAAAGTCTGGCTGGAAACATAGAATCAGTCAGGGTTGGAAGGGACCACAAGGATCATCTAGTTCCAACCCCTCTGCCATGGGCTGGGACACCCTACCCTAGATCAGACTGCCCACAGCCTCATCCAGCCTGGCCTTAAACACCTCCAGGGATGTGGCCCCAACCACCTCCCTGGGCAACCCATTCCAGCCTCTCACCACTCTCATGCTGAACAACTTCCTCCTCACATCCAATCTGAATCTCCCCACCTCCAGTTTTGCTCCATTCCCCCTAGTCCTGTCGCTATCTGAGAGCCTAAAAAGTCCCTCCCCAGCTTTTCTGTAGGCCCCCTTCAGATACTGGAAGGCCAAAGAAGGTCACCTGGGAGCCTCCTTTTCTCCAGACTGAACAGCCCCAACTCTTTCAGTCTGTCTTCATAGGAGAGGTGCTCCAGCACATGGAACTGTTGGAGTGATTCCAGAGGAGGCCATGAAGATGCTCAGAGGGCTGCAGCACCTCTCCTATGAGGACAGGCTGAGAGAGTTAGGGCTCTGCAGCCTGGAGAAGAGAAGGTTTTGAGGAGACCTTAGAGTGGCCTTCCAGTATCTGAAAGGGGGCCTACAGGAGGGCTGGGGAGGGACTATTCACAAGGTCTTGTAATGACAGGACGAGGGGTAATGGGTTTAAACTGGCAGAGGAGAGACTTACACTGGATGTTAGGAGGAAATTCTTCACAGTGAGGATGGCGAGACACTGGCACAGGTAGCCCAGGGAGGTTGTGGATGCCCTCGCCCTGGAGGTGTCCAAGGCCAGGTTGGATGAGGTCTTGAGTGACCTGTTCTACTGGGAAGTTTCCCTGCCTGTGGCCGGGGGTTGAAACTGGATGATCTTTGAGGTCTCTCCCAACCTAAACCATTCGATGATTCTATGATTTGCAGAGGTCTCATAAATCCTTAAAGTAAACCAAACTTTTAATCAAAGGGCTGTTAGTTTACCTACCACTGTGTCAGGATGCTCTGAGCTACGTTGTGCAATGTTTGAGCACTGTGAAAACTGAGAGTTGTTTACCTGGTAGTTAAGTTGGATTTTTTTTTTAAAAAGGCACAAAAACTTGCAGGGTTAGAAAGAATTTATTGCACCTTCTGTTTCCTTCTAAAGCTGATGCCTGTACCTACCTTTTAAGTTCTCCTTCCCAGACTGCCGCTTCAGAGTGCGAAAGGGCAGAGAAGGCACAGGTCGAGTGGTGATGTGGAAGATGGGCATCAACAACAGCTACACCTTGGAAGCCTCTCTCTGTGGCTCTAAGTTGGGTGAGACAATTCCCCGTGGCTATTTAGTAGGAATCACAAAAAACCCCCACCCAAAACCCAAAAACCTTTGTTTTATTGTGGTTCCCCCCGCCCTTTGAAACATGGTTGCTTGAGGTACTCTCTACTTGTTGGTGTTCTGTCTTACTGGGTAGAAATGAATGATGATTTGAGGGAAGACTTGGGGAAAAAAAAACATCAAAACTAGGAACTTTTCACCACTGCTGCATACCTATCATGAAGCCAGAACGTGAGTGGATGGCTGATTAAAAGCAGTAACTAAAGCTGGTTGTATTTTTTTAAAGGAAATCTTGTCACAGGGAATCAGTCAGCTGTGTGCTGTAGTTAACCTCCTCTGAGTAGACACATTCCTTCATGTAGGCAGGCCAATGATCTGTAATATCAGCTGTATAGAACTCCAGCAGTTACAGACTTGTCTAACATCTGTCAGGGCTGCAACACCTCTGCTACGAGGACAGGTTGAGAGAGTTGGGGCTCTGCATCCTGGAGAAAAGAAGGCTGCAAGGAGGCTTTGTAGTAGCCTTCCAGTATCTGAAGGGGTCCTACAGGAGGGCTGGGGAGGGACTATTCACAAGGTCTTGTAATGACAGGATGAGGGGTAATGGGTTTAAACTGGAAGAGAGGAGATTTAAACTGGATGTTAGGAGGAAACTCTTTACAGCAAGGGTGGTGAGATACTGGAATGGATCGCCCAGGGAGGTTGTGGCTGCTCCCTCCCTGGAGGTGTTCAAGGCCAGGCTGGACGAGGCCTTGAGCATCCTGATCTAGTGAGAGGTGTCCCTGCCTATTGCAGGGGGTTGGAACTGGATGATCTTTGAGGTTCCTTCCAACCTAAACCATTCTATGATTCTGATTCTATATGTGAGTCTGCCACCATCCTGAAATACCACAGATGCCCAGCAGTCAGCAAGATGACTGACATCTTAATTTCTGTGATGCTACAGGCTGCAGACAAATGACTCATTTTGATATGAAAGACTTGGAGTCAATAGGACAGCACTTTTGTGATGCTCTCTTCAACTACTGTGCTCATTACAAGGAGGTAAGGAAAGTGCCCCCCGCTAAGTCTTCTTTTTCTGACTCAGCTCATCTTACTGTGACAAAACATAACACTCTATAGGGGTATAGCAAGAATAAATCTGTTAATGGCTTTGTTAAGCAGCAAACTACATTAGTGATGTTTCTTATTATTGTCTGTGCCCGAAGGAACACAAGAAAGTAGTGAAACAGCAAGCCGAGGTGAACTCCAAGTTCCTGAGTGCTGATGTGTTAGCCAGGGACACCAGGTAATGTGGAACTAGTCACAATTCACTGCGTTCTCTGCAACCCCTAAAGAGTGCCAGAGTAAATGTTAGAGGTGTCACTAAAGTTACTTTATTAATAGTCACACTCCTTAATTTTGCACTCCTTAAAAAAACTGCATGCATGCATACAAGCCTTATTACAGCCAAACTGTAATAGGCAGTTCTTTGGAAGTGGAGCTCTGTATCTACCCCAGGTGGCCTTCCTGAGGAGAAATGAAACTCTATTGGTACAGACCCTGATCTGTTGCATCACTTAAATCATAGAATCATTTAGGCTGGAAAAGACCATTAAGATCATCAAGTCCAGCTATTAACCCAGCACTGGCAGGTCACCACTAAACCATGTCCCTCAGAACTGCATCTACACAGCTTTTCTATCCCTCCAGGGACAGAGACTCCACCACTGCCATGGGCAGTCTGGTCCAGGGCTTGACAATCCTTCTGGGGAAGAAATTGCTCCTCATGTCCAACCTGGCTTTTCCCTTTGGCACAACTTGAAGCCATTTCCTCTTGTTTTTCAGCCTTACATTTTGCAGAGCAAGGTAGCCACAGTGTGAAGTATATTGTTTTGGGTTTGGGTAAAACTGATTTCATTAACATCATAGAAGATACTAACCTGATTCCATCTAGCCAAAGGGGCTAAGCTCAAGGTAATTGATAGCAGCACAAGAAACTGAATGATGAACAAATTAAATGCAATCACCTTCTCCTGTTCCAGTGCACACAGGGACTGCAAGATCAGTTGTGCAGGTGATTTGTGTGAGGTGGTCGATGATGTGTTGTGAACGGCTCTGGCTTTATGATAATTTATTGGAGATTGAAACTTTGCACACATCTTTATTTGAGGGATCATTAAGAGGTTGGCTCCATCTCTTCAGACATGAAGTGCTTCAGGTATAGAAATCAAGAGCTGAGCTTGACAATTGCAAAGAAATAAAAAGAGACACAAGATTCTAGTGCTTCATAAGAGAACTAGGAGAAGGCTCTCTGGGAACAAAGAGGATGATGTCCTGTGAGAGGACTGAGGAGGGGAGAGGTCCAGAATCAGGATGTCAGGGATTGGAAGGGACCCAAAGAGGTCATCGAGTCCAGCCCCCCCGCCAGAACAGGACCATACAACCTAGCTCAGAACACAGAGGAATGCATCCAGACAGGCCTGGAAAGTCTCCAGAGAAGGAGACTCCACAACTTCTCTGGGGAGCCTGTTCCAGTGTTCTGTGTACCTCAAAGTTCATCCAGTCCAGCCTTCAAACCAGCACTGAAGGGTTGACACTAAAACATTTCCCTAAGCACCAGGTCCACACACTGGTTGAGCACTTCCACCACTGCCCTGGGCAGTTCATTCCAATATTTGATAACCCTTTCCATGAATAAATATTTCCTAATATCCAGCCTCAACTTCCACTAGCTCAGCTTGAAAGCTTCTACTTCTGTCTCTTGACACCAGTGAGAGGAGGCTGGGCTGCTCCTCGCTCCAACCTCCCTTCAGGTAGTTGAAGAGAGAGATGAGGTCTCCCCTCAGCCTCCTCTTCTCCAGACTGGAAAACTCCAGCTCGCTCAATGCTCCTTGTAGGCTGTGTAGACACCTAGGTAGAAGCAGGAGATGCCATCTGGGTCTCTTTCAGTAACCAAGCTTTCTCTAAGGTGTGTTGCCCACCTTTTGCAGGTTAGCTGTAGGTCTGTAAAGTTCAGATGTGGATGTGGAAGGCAGACATGCTGGAAACTCATTCACATCTCTACAAGCACATTCACGTCTCTACACCTAGGGCTGCTACACAAAACAGTTGCTATTTCCTGGGGTGAATGCTGAAAAATTCTGTTTTCAGTCACCACATCTTGAAATTAAATGAAACAAAGTTTGTCTTTTCACAGCAGCCAAACTTCTGACAGCTCAGATGACTCTGATCCTGATGCAGACCAGTGGAAACTAGATACTAAGGTATGCTAAGAGTTTTTGGGGTTTTTTTGTTTGTTTGGTTGGGGTTTTTTTTGTCTGTTAACATCTCTATCCTGAGTGCCACCAGGAAAAGTTACTAGAGTTTAACAGGCTGTGTTTTAAAGAACCTTAGGGAAAAGTCAGAATAGTTCTGTGGTGGTTTAGCAGTTACCTAC
>VWZI01023569.1:1599-29256 GCA_013396835.1 Psilopogon haemacephalus
TCTCTGTTTTCCCCAGTCCTGGTTGTTAAACGTTTATACCTGACATTTGAGCAATATTTGTGTCTTTTCTGCCGACCGAAACCCAAAAGAACCGGCGAGGAGGGCACTAGGACCCCCTCGTCCCACGGGATACCGCATCTAATTAGTGCTACCCCGTGACACTCACCAACACTGTGCTCAGCCCCATTTGCCCAGCCAAGCAACAGCAACCAGGAGGAGCAAGAAATAAGTGAGCAACTCACTGTTCTTGTAGGCTACAATCCTTTTCTCCTCTGCCTTGACTCGGACAGACACATGGTACTGGCTCTGGCTGCTGGAGTTGCTAACAGGGATCTCACAGCTCTGGATCACATATGGCACCTGGTGCAAAGCCTTCTCCTTCACAGGTGAGCACTCCTCTTCTCTGATGGGAAAATCAAGAGGTTGAGCTGAGATCAGGAAGGCTGGGACAGAGCAGAAACTCCATGGGAGAGGGGCAGGCATGAGCAAAGCACATACGCTGATGCTGGAGTGGCCCTGAAGAACAAGCCAAAGAGGACAGAAGTGGTGACTGCCTTCCTCACTTCCCAGCTGCACGTTAGACCATCTGCACCATTGAAGAGGCAGCGAAGGTTCCTGGGCTGAAGGCTACCTTCAGAGAAGATGAGAGCAAGTACAGTGATAGGAAAGCTCTGGCTTCTTGGCTAGCACTTCCATCCCTGCACAGCCTTGTTTTGTCCAACGCTACCTTCGGGGGTCTCCCATGACGCCTCTGTGCTCCACTCACTGAACTGCCCAGAGAAGCTGCTGGCCTGCCCTGGTCTGGCTCTCACACGAGCAACGTAGCTGCTCCCGGGGACAAGGTCCTCGTGGCTGAGACGGCAGTGTGTGGTGTTGGAGAGCAAGAGTGAGACGGCTTTCTGTTGTTGGGGGAAAGAAGGGAGAGAGGAGAGGGAGGAAAATTGGGGAGTTGGGGAATGGAGAAGAGGGTTGGGGGGAAGACACATGAAGAGTGAGGGGAGGTGACTGACAGGCTGCATCTCCCAACCATCCCACACACAGTCCATGCACATGCTCCACTACAGCACAGGAAGGATGAGGCACATTATACAGCAGCAGGTGAGCCAGCTCTTGCAGCTTGCAGAGCCCTTTTTGTCTTCACTATCAGCTACACAAGTTCCCAACACTGCTCAATGTGGAGTTTTGTGGAAGTCTGGCAAAGGCACTTTGCTTGAAATGAAAAGATCAGGCTGGCAAGTACACGTGCAGACCTTATCTGTGCTTATAAATGTGTAAAGGGTGGCTGTCAAGAGGATGGGGCTGGATTGTTGTGCTGGTTTGAACTAATTGGAGAATTTGAGTGAGAAATTAGACTATTGGCTGAGAAATGAAAATACATTGTGTCACTTCACTCACAGCTTTACTGAGAAAGAAAAAAAACTTGTTTTAAAAGTGTAACCCAAACATAGATAAGTCAGACGATTTCAGGCCGCTCTGGCTGTGGCTGCTCCTTGCATGGTTCTTTGTCTCTGCCTTGGTAGCTAGTTTTCAATAATTCTACTAACTTCTTTCCTACTGCTAACCCCCCCTGGCCGATCTACCTCCACCTATCTGCATCATCAACAGGTGGTGAGATAAGATTGGGGAAGGGGGAAGAGGTGGTAGGGGTGGTTGGTTACCCCTCTTGGGGATTTAGATCTCTGAGAAGGGTGTGGTGTTTCTGTATTGCCTTTTCATTGTATATATCTGTAAATATCTGTTATACATTGTAAATATCTGCTTGTATATTGTGTATGGCTGTAAATATAAAGCTTCATGTATCAGCTTCCAGGCAGTCTGAGTCTGGCCTGGGTTATTTCAAAAGGTGGGGGAAGGGGTGGGGCATGTAACTGCTACACCACCACAACTGTCCTCAGTGGTGCTCAGTGACAGGACAAGGGGCAACAGGTACAAATTAAAACACAGGAAGTTCCACCTAATCATAAGGAAAATCTTTACTTTGAGGGTGATGGAGCACTGGAACAGGCTGCCCAGAGAGGCTGTGGAATCTCCTCCTTTGGAGACTTTCAAAAAGCACCAGGACATGTTTCTGTGCAGATTTATCTAGGTGAATGTCAAGGTTTAAGCCCACCTGGGACCCCCTGCCAAACCATCCCAAGGAATGGTTTGACCCCTTTTCCCAGGTGTCATGGTTAGACACTTCCACTTCCTGCTAGGATTTGGGCTATAAAAGGGGGGACCCAGGTTTCCCCCCCCCTCTTCATTCTCTTTGTTCTCTCTCTTCTCTCTTCGCTCTTCTATCTCCTCGTGCTGGCTGCTGGAGCACCTGCTTGCTGCTCTCTGCTGCTAGAGCACGTTTCCCTGCCACTGCGTGGAGAGCACCATTATTCTCTCCTGGAATTGGGACTGATTCCTTTCGCCATAGAATTCCTGCATTCTGCTTTCCTCTCAGCACCAAAGCTATCGGACTCAGCCTCGGGAATCAGCTCCCTGCTGCGGTCATATTTTTTTTCCTTTCTCCCCTTCTCCCTGATCTCTGTACCCTTCTCCCTCGTACCCCATATCCTGAAGTTTGTTTCCCCTTTCTCCCACCTTCTGTAAAAAAACCCTTTCCCTCCTACTTGTTGTTAAAGTTTTGCCCTTTTTACTTCAAAATTGCTTTGAGTTTTTTATTGGGCTTTTGGGCTCGGGGAAGCTAGCCTTAACCCAATACAGTGAACTAAGATGGGTGGTTGAACTAGATCTCCAGAAGCCCCTTCCAACCCCCACCATTCTGTGAGCTAGGGAGACACTTGGCACAGTGTTGGGGTTCTTCCTCAGTAAAGAACAGATCTTTGAATTCAGTCCAGGACAAATGGTATTTCACCTGCAAGTCACTTACAGACAGAAGAAGAACCCCTTCCACCCAACCCAAAACAACATTTGTTGCATCTCCTCAGAGTGCCCAAGAATTGAATGGCCTTTCATGGGCACAGCTTGGACCACAGGCTCTTGACCACCCAAAAGAGCGTGGCCCAAACCACGACAACTCAGCTCTTCTGCTCTTACCTCCCAGGATTCCCACTCCCGCTTGTAAGTGACTTCATAGTCGAGTGCATTGCCCAGCCCTTGGCTTCCATCAGATGCTTCCCATGTCAGCAAGAAGTCTCCTGATCTCATTGAGCGGACTGAGACATTTTGAGGTGGGAGGGTCTGAACTGAAAAGCGAAGTTACATCCCATGAGGTGACACAGCAAGCATAGGGGCATGAAAACAGGAAGAAAATGCCTAAGATTCCCTATTTTCAGAGTATCTTATCACTGCCACACCAAATAGTTCCTGCTTCAGTCCCTCTTCCATGTCCAGCTGCTCCCAGAAACTTGCCTTCTTCCCTCCCTGCTCCATCCTCTCAATGTGGAACTCTTTGGCAGTTCCTCACAGAATGGCAAATACATTCCCAGCAACCAGCAGTACTCCTTGGAAATCGAGACTTTGGACTTGAATCCTTACCGTTTTGGAAAAGATCAACATTTAGCTCTGCTTGAAACGCCTGGTTTGGTTTGAAGCTGTAAATATACTCTGTGCCTATCCCAAGGTTACTTGTGTTGGCATGACAAACCCAGTGCACAAAGGATTCTGGAGCCTCCTGTAAGCCATTTTCTCTCTGGTGTTCGCAAAGCATCTCTTCATTCTCCCTGTGTATAGAGAAACCCATCTATAAAGATCTGCAAAATTAAATGTCTGAAAACAGTCCCAACCCATTAGAATCAGAGGATCAGAGAATGCAGTGTTGGAAGGGACTTCTAGAGGTCATCTAGTCCAACCTTTCCGCAGTAAGCAGGAACATCCCCAAATAGATCAGGTTGCCGAGAGCCCCATCAAGACTGACTTTAAATGTCTGCAAGGATGGGGACTCCACCACCTCCCCAGGCAACATGTTCCAGTCTTCTACCATGCTCATTCTGTTAGAATTTACTCAGGCATTCATGTCCTCTTCTTAGTCTGGCATTTCCACCCTGTTTTGCATCACTTAACACAGTAGACAAAGATTTTTTGCAAATGCTTTACCATGTCAAAGTTGTGCAGCCAAATGTTACATTTTGGTACCAATCTATTTTAGTCACCTTTTAGCCTAACTGGATGCAATCTCATCTTTTTTATGTGAGAAATAGCATGATCATAGAATCATAGACTCAACCAGGTTGGAAGAGACTTCCAAGATCATCCAGTCCAACCTATCACCCAGCCCTATCCAATCAACTAGAGCATGGTACTAAGTGCTCCATCCAGTCTTTTACTGAACTCCTCCAGGGATGGTGACTCCACCATCTCCCCGGGCAGCCCATTCCAATGCAAATCACTCTCTCTGTCAAGAACTTCCTCCTAATATCCAGCCTATACCTCCCCCAGCACAACTTGAGACTGTGTCCCCTCATTCTGTTGCTGGTTGCCTGGGAGAAGAGACCAACCTCTGCTGGCTACAACCTCCCTTTAGGGAAGGATCCCTGAGCATCCTCAAGGCTAAACACCCCCAACTCCCTCAGCCTCTCCTCACAGGGCTGTGCTCCAGGCACCTCACCATCTTTGTTGCCCTTCTCTGGACACATTCCAGTAGCTCAACATCTCTCTTGAACTGAGGGGCCCAGAACTGGGCACAGTACTCAATGTGTGTCCCGACCAGTGCTGAGTACAGGGGCAGAATAGCCTCCCTTGTCCTGCTGGCCACACTATTCCTGATCCTGGAATCACCTGGACACACTGCAGGCTCATGTTCAGCTACTATCTACCAGCACCCCCAGGTCCCTCTCTGCCTGGCTGCTCTCCAGCCACTCTGTCCCCAGCCTGTAGTGCTGCCTGGCGTTGTTGTGGCCAAAGAGCAGAACCCTGCACTTAGCTTTGTTAAATCTCATCCCATTGGCCTCTTCCCACTCATCCAGTCCAGGTCCCTCTGCAGGGCACTCCTACCCTCCAACAGATGGACACCTGCTCCTAACTTGGTGTCACCTGCATGGAAATGTACCATTTACTCAGAGTGAAAGGCAGCAACCTTTCTGATTATCCTTAGCTTCTTGTAAGGCACTCATTCAGCAGCCTCCAAAAGATGCTTAGAAAAATTCTTCACCAGAATGTACTTCTGTATCTTTAGTTGTTCAGTTCTGCCAAGGGACCTTGCATATTCTTTTAAAAAAATTATACAGAATTGTTAATCACTCTTCCAGATAGCCTTTCTCCTGGCCAAGGAGCATCATGAAAATTAGAAACTATATTTTAAACTAGACAGGAGAGAATAAGCTTTGTGTGCTTCCAGTAGCCCGAGCTGCTGGGAAGAGGTCTTGCTTCTTTCTGTACCCTCTGGAGTTTTGTTTGTGCTTGTGGCTTCATGCCCAGTGTTACTACACTGTTCCACTTCAGAAGAGAAATAATAAGTTGTGAATATCTAAGGCCAAATACTGTCTTCCAGGATAGGCTGGAGTCTTCTAGCCAACTGTATGTCAGCAAACATTATTCAGCACTATTGCTATTTTTAAAAGTTGAGTATTAGCAAAAGAGAGCAAAGAGAGCGAAGAGAGAGAGAGGTTCTCTTTGCCCTCGACTTTGCTCTAGTGAGGCCACATCTGGAATATTCGGTTCAGTTCTAGGTCTCTCAGATCAAGGACAGAGAACTGCTTGAAAGAGTCCAGCACAAAGCCACAAAGATGATTAAGAGAGTGGAACATCTCCCTTATGAGGAAAGGCTGAGCAAGCTGGAGCTCTTTAGCTTGGAGGTGAGGAGACCTCATTAATGTGAGGGTGACAAAGCACTGGAACTGGATGGCAAGAGAGGTTGTGGAGGACTCTCCTGCTCTGGAGACATTCAAAACCTGCCTAGTGGCATTCTTGTGTGACCTGCTCCGGGTGATCCTGCCCTGGTGGTGGAGTTGGACTGGATGATCTTTTGAGGTCCCTTCCAACCCCTAATGTTCTGTGATTCTATGGTTCTGTGAAACCAGGGATATTCCAGAAGACTGACCACATGTGTGCACACCCTTAAACAACAGAGGCCAAGGGAGCAAAACTAGAAGTGGGTAGATTCAGATTGGATGTTAGGAAGAAGTTCTTCCCCACGAGGGTGGTGAGACACTGAAATAGGTTGTCCAGGGAGGTGGTAGAAGCCTCATCTCTGGAAGTTTTTATGTCCAGGCTGGATGGGGCTCTGAGCAAGCTGATCTAGTGTGAGGTGTCCTTGCCCAGGACAGGAGGGATGGAGCTGGTTGATCCTTGAGGTACCTTCCAGCCCTGACAGTTCTATCATTCTAGGGACTGTGAAGTGCAGAGGATATCTCTGCATGCTCATTACCTTACAGTCTGGGATTTGGTCAGCTATCCTTCATCTCCAAGCTGACCTTGTTTAGTCACAGGCCAGTTTGAATTCAGCTCTGTGGCTGTCCACACTTAATAACCTTTTTGTCTGACTAGTTCACTTCAGTCACGTTTCCCATGTGATCCACACACTGCATCGTGTAGCACTGTCCCAGAGAATCCCCCAAAAGTCCCTGTAATGTTATATAATCTTTCCTCAGAAGTGTTGGTTTCAAGGTCCTGTCCAAGGACCTTTCACTGGTATCAGCTTCCTTCAGGTCTATTAATTCTCTCTTCTTTACCATAAAATCAAAAGTCCATCTCTTTCCTTTCTTTCCTGTATCTTTACACACTAATTCATTTTCTCAGCTTTTCCATTTTCCTCTCTCCCTTCACTATTCTCCCTCTCTGTCCCTTCTTATCCTCACAACTGATTCAGTTCCCTTTTCATAAGGAAAAAGATATTAACAGAGAGATACCTCCACAAACAGACCAGTATCTCTGGGAGGAAAAGCGATAGCACATCTGACCTCACCATTCTACCCTATCTCACAACCACAGAGTCTCTGCATGTTCCTCAGAACTGAACAAAAACCTCTCAGTGATGCTCCTAAATGGGCAAAATAACAGGGGGAGTATCTCCTCCCTTTTAGGTTTATGAACAACACCCAGGCTCACACTGGGTCTTTTCCACCCCATTAATAGAAAACTCTATGCCCCATCTTATTTCCTCTCTATGATCTCACAGTAGAATTACAGGAGAATAATTTTTAAGGCAATTAAAATAACTTCACTAGCACACTTCAGTCATAGAATCACAGATTCATAGAATGCATCAGGCTGGAAGGGACACTCAAAGGTCATCTTGTCCAACCCTCCTGCAGTGAGCAGGGACATCTTGAACTAGATCCTGTTGCTCAGGGCCTCATCAACTTTGACCTTGATTGTCTCCAGAGATGGGGCCTCCACCACATCTTTGGGCAACTTTGTTCCAGTATTTTGCCATCCTCATTCTGAAGAACTTCCTCCTAATAATTCAACCTAAATCTGCCCTGCTCTACTTTAAAACCACTCTACAAGCCCTCCTAAACAATCCCTCCCCAGGGTCCCCTTCACTTATCAAAATGCTGCTATGAGGTCTCCCAGAGGCTGCTCTTTTCCAGGATCATTTCTTTTCCTAGAAGAGACCTCAGAAGCCTTATGCTCAGAAGGCTTACATTTTCACCCAGTGACAGAAAGAGCTGGACATGTTTTCTGAAAACCTGACCAAGATTTCAAGTTGGGACCAATTTCCTTTTGGATGTGAATTCAGCCCAGCACGTTCCAGCTACTTACATTACAATATTATCCCTTTGGTAAAGAGTCACACCAACCAGGGCATGAGCCTCTGAATGCTCCATCCATGTGCAGGTCACCTGCGACTTGTAGTCGTTATGGCAGCCCAAGCTCTTCAGGGGGACACTCTCTGAGAGGTAATTGAGAGGGGGAAAAAAAAGGAAGAAGTAGTGATTACAAATGTAAATAGTGAGAGAACAGAGAGAACAGCAGGAGGTGCAGTGATTGTGCCAGCAGAATGGGGAAGGCACTAAGGCACTGATGGCAGTACTCTCCTCATGGCACCAATTTGCTGAAACGAGATTCATGACACAGAAATGACCAAACCTCTCATCAGGGATAATATTTTTTTAACCTCCCAGCTGGAAAGTGTGAAAACACACAGCACCCCTGGGACATTCACTAAGAAGCAAGCTGCTTTCCTCTCTTTTGTCTTCTCTGAAAGTAAAAGCTGTGCTGCACTATTAGGATATGACCTTCAGATGACAGAGAAGGTAGCATGAAAACATGAACGTGCTTTCTCAAGTAATTTTTCTTCCTAAGAACTCCTATCAGATTGGTTGAGGGGCTTTTTGCAAGGGAAAAAAAATAAAACAGAAAAGTGTGATGATGTCTTAGCTAACAGGCTTAAAGAGGGACCTTACTTTGATCTTCTGAAAACCAGCACAAAGTAGATTCTGCTGCATTCCTTGTATAACCAGAAAATGGAGCAGCCTACATAGAAAGGGGTGGTCTGAATGTAAGGCTAAGGTTTGGAATGCCAAGAGACCAGTCTGGCTTACACCCTGATACATTTTCCTGCAGAGATCTCAAAGGGAGATGCCCTGAAACTGGCACTGCACCAGGCAGCACAACTGCCCCAGCAAGTGCAGAGATCAGGCACTGGCATCTGTCTTGGAAAACCTCAGTGTTCATGAGGTTTTAGCAGAGCTGGGAGGGGAAGGTAAGGCAGGAAGGCAGAAAAGGAGAAAAAGACAGGAAGGAAGAAAGGAGAAAAAGAAAGGGAGGATGAAAGGGAGGAAGAAAGAAAGGAAGGAAGAAAGGAAAAAGGCTCTCTGCATCAGAAGAGGAAAGACATTAAACTCTACAGTTGATGTGGCAGGTGGTCTCTATACCTGTCAGCAATTCCACCAGGAATCAGGTCATATGGGGGGTGGTGGCCCACACCCATGTCTCTGTCTTGTGTCTGTGCACTTGCCTCTACTCCTGTACACTACTATCTGAGAGAACTGGGACTGTTTAATCTGGAGACTGTTTAATCCACTTAATCTGTGGAAAGTGGATCTTATTAACTTTCATAAATACCTGAGGGGTGGGTGTCAAGAGTAATAGGACAAGGAATAATGGATATAGGCTAGAACACAGGAAATTCCACCTCAGCATGAGAAGAAACTTCTTTACTGTGTGGGTGACAGAGCACTGGAAGAGGCTGACCAGAGAGGGTGTGGAGTCTCCTTCCCTGGAGACCTTCAAAGTTAACCTCTCTGGTCTGTATTCCTATGTGTCCCGCCCTAGGTGACCCTTCCAATCTCTAATATTCTGTGAATCACACATCCCTTCATTATCTATCTGTCTGTCTGTCTATCTATCTATCTATCTATCTATCTATCTATCTATCTATCTATCTATCTATCTATCTATCTATCTATCTATCTATCTATCTATCTATCTATCTATCTATCTATCTCTCTCTCTCTCTCTCTAGGTCTATTCACCAACTACCAGGGTCTATTCCTTCTTCCTACTCACTCATTAACTGGTTAGCTTGTTCATCTCATCCATTTGCCCAGTATTTCTCTTGTTCTTATCACCAACAAACAACTGATTTGTCTGCACATGTGTCTGCTACACACTGCTTTTGATCAAGATGTCTGCTGTCCAACAGCTTAGAAGACAGTGGGCAAGGACGCAGAAGAGGAGGAAGAGCATTGGCTGAAAGAAGAAGACATACGAAAAGAAAGGGAGTAATGGAATAATAATTTTTAAATACATATATGTATATAACTTGAAACTCACCTCGAATGGCTTGGGCACTGCAGACTAAATACACATTCAACAGAAAGGCAAAAATCTCTTCCATGTTCATGTGGTCCTTTACGCACAAGGTTGATCCTAATTCAGAAGAGAATTGATTTCATCGCTCTCTGCCTACTTTCTTGCTCTACTTACAGTGGAGTTTCTTAGGTTCACTTCACATAAAGAGAAGTAAAACTAATTTAGGGAACTTCTTGAGGCTTTGTGTTAGGATGAAATTGAGAGAGAATTTCAACCAAGTCTGTATTGCAGAACAAAATCTATGTCTTCTTCTCATGTGAGTGAGCAGCAAGAAATGAAGAAGCAAACACACATCTCCAAAGAAGCAAAGAGATTATTATAGCTGAGTAGCAACAAGAAAAAAAATCCTGATCTGTGAAGAGAACTCAGCCTTCAAATTCATTCATCCTCCTGCTCAAACCTCTCCTAATGAGCCACCATATGTTTTTTTACCTTTGCTTAAATATATGATCCCCAGCCACATAACTCCTGGGAACTATAGGGACTGAATTTCCAAATTCAGTCACTTCCAGATTTTTCTTCAGCATGCCACTTATCATAGAATCATAGAATGGTTTGGGTTGGAAGGGATCTTAAAAATCAGGTTGCTCAAGGCCTCATCCAACCTGGCCTTGAACACCTCTGGGGAGGATGCATGCATGATCTCCCTTAGCAGCCTGTTCCAGTGTCTCACACCCTTACTCTAATGAATTTCTTCCTAATATGCAGTCCACTACCTACATCATCTACTTTTCCAGCCATTCCCCAAACAAGTTGCAAACTGAAGAAATAATACCAAAGAAACTATAGATTTTTTTTAATGATTACTGAGGCTGAGATTAGATTGAGTGGTTCAAAGCCCATGAACCACATCACTCAGTACTGGAACCCAAAGTCATTTGGGCCATCTTTTGCCCTCTCAAATGCATAATATAAACTCACCTACTGAAGTATGTCATAGAGCTGAAACTCTTTTTTACTTTAAAGGAGTATGGAAGAATCATAGAATCATAGAATGGTTTAGGTTGGAAGAAACCTCAAAGATCATCCAGTTCCAACCCCCTGCCATAGGCAGGGACACCTCCCACTGGATCAGGTCGCTCAAGACCTCATCCAGCCTGGCCTTGAACACCTCCAGTGTGGGAGCAGCCACAACCTCCCTGGGCAACCTGTTCCAGTGTCTCGCCACTTCTTCCTAACATCCCATTCAAATCTCCTCTCCGCCAATTTGAACCCATTCCCCCCCATCCTGTCATTACAAGACCTTGTGAATAGTCCCTCCCCAGCCTTCCTGTAGGCCCCCTTCAGATACTGGAAACTCCTTTAAAATTCCCATTGATTTTTGGATGCCTGCATATCACTTCCTTTCACCACAAACAGCTGGCTGAGACCTGGAATAAGCATTAAAGCTAAAAAACCTCCTAATAACTCCCAAACCCTTGCATGAGTCCAGGCTGCCTGTCATTTTGCTTTCCCAAGAGAGGATGCAGTAAACTTACCTGGACCCAGAGCTGGACGGGAGGCAGATGATTCAACCTGATGAGTGGCTCTCCCTGTCTAGCCTCACCCACATCACCAGAACCCTTTGACACAGAACCTAGCCAAACCACACTTCCCTAGAAATGGGGACAGAAAGTGGAAACCAACCACAGGACTTTCTTGGCGAGTAAGTGTCCGAAATAACTGCTCTTTCTCCTATGTACCTTAAATGCCACTTTAAAAGAAGCAGCCCACACCCTTTCAAGGAAAGTCTGTGAGACTGCCTGTAAAATAGGAAGTCTGTACTTCCTCTTTCAGCTGCTTACTGAGATGGGACTGTTTAAGGGGAAAGGGAGGGGAAGGAAGTCTGTCATTGCCAATCTGCATGTCAACAATTACCAGATCATGGGACTAAGGTATTTTAAGAGAAACAAACAAACAAAAAAAAAAGATGATTGACTTAAGCAGAAGTGAGAAAGATAAAGATTTTATTCTAGTATCTGAAGGGGGTCTAATGGAAGGCTGGGGAGGGACTACTTACAAGGTCTGGTAACGACAGGATGAGGAGTAATGGGTTTAAACTGGAAGAGGGGAGATTTAAATGCGGTTTTTAGGAGGACATTCTTTACAGTGAGGGTGGTGAGACACTGGCACAGGTTGCTCAGGGAGGTTGTGGAGCACAGAAGCACAGAATGTTATCAAAGACCTCCCTGGAGGTGTTGAGGCTGGATGAGGCCTTGAGCGACTTGTTTTAGTGGGAGGTGTCCCTGCCTATGGTGGGGAGTTGGAACTAGATGATCTTTGAGGTTCCTTCCAACCTAAACTGTTCTATGATTCTGTTCTAAATACCTTTACGTCTCTAATNGATTAAAAATTAATAATAATTTTAAAGTGCTATAGCACCCAGAAGAAACAAAACAAAAATAGTGGTGAGAGGAGTGGATCTGAAGTTATTCTAAATCTAATGTGGCCATGATATTTTATATATAGTTTAGGACTTAGACAAATAGCCTTCAATACTAAGGACACTGAGTTGCTGGAGCACGTGTAGGGAAGGCCAAAAAAAGCTGGTGAAGGGTCTAGAATACAAATCTTAAGAGGAGCAATTGAGGGATCTGAAGTTGATTAGTCTGGAGAAGAGGAGAATGAAGGGACACCTCATTGCTCTATACAACTACCTGAAAGAAGGTTGTAGTGAGGTGGGGGTTGGTCTCTTCTCCCTAGTATCAAGGGATAGAACAAGAGCAAATGGCCCCAGATTGCAGCAGGGGAGGTTTAGATTGAATGTTAGGAAAGAGTGGAGTGGCCAGGCATTGAAACAGGTTGCCAAGAGAGGTGATGGAGTCACCACTCCTGGAGATGTTCAAGAAATGTATAGAGGTGGCACTTCAAGACATAGTTTAATGACCACGGTAGTGCTAGGTTGACAGTTGGACTCAAAGATCTTAGAGGTTTTTCCAAAGGAAACAGTTGTGTGATTCTATGATAAGAACCAAAGGAAGATTAAGTAGCTATAAGGAAAAGACATATTCAGGTTTGCGCTCTCAGTGGTAGGCTAATGAGGACTAAGATGAGCCTCCAGGTACAGAACACAGTGGCCAGAGTCTGTCTGTCCTACACTGCTACTACATCTCCTCTAAATCCCTGTAGTATTGACCAAACTCAAGGTTAGCACAGTTAGGTTCTCACAGTGATCACAAAATAACAGAATTCTCAGATGCTGCAGAAGTGAAGCAGGTATCGGCAGAACTGCCACCTTGGACTTCCAGCGGGAAGACTTTGGCCTGTTTTAGGGACTGGTTGGCAGAGTCACTTGAGAGGCAGTCCTGAAAGGGCAAGGAGTGCAGGGAGGTTGGATGTTCTTCAAGAACGAAGACTTAAAGGTGCAGGAAAGGGCTATCCCCCTGTGCCAAAGATGAGTCAGTGGGGCAGGTGGCCAGCCTGGCTGTATGGAGATTGGCTGCAGCTTGAGGAAAATAGAAGCATTTATGATCATTGGAAGAAGGAGCAGGTCACTCAGGAGGATTACAAGGTTGCTGTGAGGCTATCCAGGGAGAAGATTAGTATGGCCAAAATTAATTTGGCTTCAGCTGTTAGAGACAACAAGAAATGCTTCTACAACTCTATTAGCAACAAAAGGAGACTAAAGAGGATCCTTTCTTGGATTCATGGGAGAAGATGAGGAAAGGCTGAGCCTCAGTGCCTTCTTTTCCACAGTCTTTAGTAGTATGCCAGCTGCTTGCTGGACACCTAGTCCCATGAACTGGAAGATAGGGATGGGGAGCAGAATAAAGCCCCCTGTAGCCCAAAAGAAGTTGGAGAGTGACCTGCTGCACCACCTACACATACACAGGTCTATGGGGCTGCATGGCATACAGCAGAGGGTGCTGAGGGAGCTGGCAGAAGTGCTCACCAAGCCACTTTTCATCATTTACCAGCAGTCCTGGCTAAGTGGAGAGGTCCCAGCTGACTGGAGATTGGCAAATATTACACACATCTACAAGAAGGGCCAGAAGGAGGACCTGGGGAACTACAGGCCTGTCAGTGTGATCTCAGTGCCAGGGAGGGTCATGAAGCAGGTCATCTTGAGTGCCATTACACAGCATGCGCAGGGCCCAGTCAGCACAGGTTCACAAATGGCAGGTCCTGTTTGATGAACCTCATCTCCTTCTATGACAAGCTGATCTGCTTAGTGAACAGGCAACATCATTTACCTGGATGTTGTAAGCCATTTTACATTGCACATTGCTTCATCTCTTTCCTAAAGCATGTGGTTACCATGGCATTGACAGGGGAAAGGCTATTAAAATGATGTCAACTAAAACCTTCCATCACTGGACAAAAAAGGAAGTCATCATTTGTGACTCTTCTGAATATATGTTACATACCTCTGCAATTTAAGGTGCCTGGATTCTCCAGGTGGAACCTCTGAACCTGGAATGCAGATACAACCTGCAGCACACTTATCCAAGTCTTTGGAGAGTGCATTTTCCTATACAAGTGTGTGTAGCATTGGTACCCTGCTAGAACTATGCACTTAAGTGTCACCTAAGAAATGATTTATAGATCTCAATAGAGAAAACAATCTGCTTATCTTTAAATATAAACTCTTCCCTTTATTTCCAACACACGCAAAAATGCAAGGCTATTGATAACAGAATATTAAAGCTTATGCATAAAAACTTTGTCTGTATTTCAAAACTTTAGGTGTATATATCAGGAAATAAAAAAACAACGACAAACAGCCACCAAGTTTGAAGTAGAAGTCATTCTAAGTATTTTTGTTGTTGTTGAAGATCTTGTAACCTGGTGGCGTAAGAAAAAGACAAAACATTATTTTTCCAAGTTGGGGAGGGGCAGGTTAGTCACACATTGTTAGTTGACTATATCTTAGTACCTTCAGGTAGTTGTTAAACTTCTCTTTTGTCTGTACAAATTCTAGCAGCAGGTCAAGGAGAAAGATTTTTTTTTTTTATGAGACCTTGTAGCTTAATGCCACAGAAACTAACAGCTGAATCCAAAGCACAGTGCTTGAAAACTCTTTTAACCTCTCACCTTTTCTAAGATCTGATATGATTATAATTGCACTTAGTGGGAACTTTTAAACACCATGACTACACAGAGGTTTTAAGATACAGTATTAGGTATCAGATAATTTCTGTAAAACATATCTGACTTGTAATTCTTACCAGCAGCAGTGAATTCATTCAAGAACAAAATATTTTAATGGCATGATCATTCCAGAAATCATTGCAAGTTCTGTTTTGTTTTGTTTTGTCTTGTTTTTCAATAATGAACTTGCTCACTAAGGGAAGCTGAACTGGTAATGCTCAAACTCCTCTTTGAAACTGTCTCACCTTCAAGCAAAACGGAAACTGGTAAAGCAAACTGTTGTGTAGTTATTTGTTGCAATATCTAATAGAGTGGTTTTGTTTTGCTTGTTTGTTTCCTGTTCTGCTTTGCAGTGAGGGGTCAGAAAGCAGAAGATAAACAGAGAAGAAATTACTATTTGAATAGGCATCAGGCAAACTTTCCCAGAACGTAGAAATAAACCATCTGCACGAGTACAAAAAAAGATCTATGAGATACACCACAGGCATGCTAGGTTTGATTCACAGAAATATTGGTCAGTGCCAAGAAGAAAGTGAAGGTGAGCTGCAGCTTCTTCACTGACATATTAAAAGGTTTCTTGATGCTTCCAGAAGAAACTCTGACTGCCACATGACAGAGGTAATTACACATTCATAAGCACTGGCACACAAACCTTCCTATCAGCAAGAGAAGAGGAAATTATGGCAGTCAAGAAAAGAAGGCTTATGAAGACATTCTGGACTAATAATTAGCCCTGGGAGAAACAACAGAGATTAGAGCAGGCCTTGGGCTAAGGACAGTAAACTGCTCTTGCATGCTGGCGCTGACTTGCTTTGTAATTATGGACAGTGATTTTTCTGGTCTCTGTGTAGATGTCTCTGTTACACAGCAGTGCTAAAAGCTGATGAACTGTATGGATCATCTATTGAAAGGTAACATATTAGAAAATTACTCTTTTCACTATCACTTTAAGGGCTTGCTAGAGGAAACTGCAGAAAGGAATTATGGAAGGACTGTACAGATACCTACTGGAATGTTTCTATATAGGATTTACATTGCTCTTAGCGTGTAAGTAGCATCTATTCCTGGACTAGTGTTGTAGACACTCAAGTCATCTTTGTGAGTGATGTGCAACTTCCATGGGAAGAAATGCTTCTCAGAGGGCCTTTTCCTGCTCAGGGACACCATAAGTTCAACATCCTGATCAGAGAGCAACCGTATCAGATCACCATCCAGGTCCCGGTAATTCAACACCAAGTCATCTCGGCCAAACTCCCGCCTGGTAAAAAAAAGAAATGGATTGATTCCCATAAATCACAGAAGGCCTGGGAGATGCTGCATGATGAACAACAAACTGGCCATCTAATTCGTTCTGCTAAAAGCCACACAAACCCTGGGATGTCTTGGCATTCTTGGTGCAGCAAGTAGTAGAAACCATGCAGCAGCATTCATGCTGTGTTGTGTTCAAGCTAAGAAATCTGTCAGAATCAAGAGCCATTTATAACAGCACCACATGCTTGGCACAATTCATCTGTGTGTTTGATAAAATTCCCACACATAAGAGCTGACTGCAGTTGCTAACCATAAGGTCAGGTAGGTTGAGAAATGGAAGAATATTAGCACAGGTGTTCTATTATTAGTATTTGCTGTTCAATATTAGATTAATCTAAATATTAGTTTGACAGAGGTCAGAAGGGGTTGTCCAGCATCCTGAAGAAGTACATTAGACAAAGATCCTTGCCTGAGGGTATGGCTCTGCTCTTAGAACGAGAAGTGGAAACTCCTAGCCGGCATAATTGTGTTAGAAGCATGTGGCATTCCATGCTTACTGAAAACCCCAAGGCAGACTAGTGTCTGCTCAGGTGGCCTTGGGCCAAATCAAAGTGGAACTTTTTCAGGACACTTTAAATGTATTTCACATTGAGAACATGGTGACGACCAAGCAGAACATAGAAAATATGGGAGTGGAAGGAATTTGACAAATGTTCCAATAATACTAAAGGGACAACTAACAGCTTGCACTGTACCTCACCAATTCCATGAGATCCTTCAGCGATGGAACGGTGCTCAGATCCTCTTCTACTGAGATATCCCTGTAACAAGAAACAGTCATAGAATGGTTTAGGTGACCTCAAAGATCATCCAGTTCCAACCCCCCTGTACCATAGACAGGGACACCTCCACTACAACAGGTCACTCAAGGCCTCATCCAGCCTGGCCTTGAACACCTTCAGGGAGGGAGCAGACACAATCTCCCTGGGCAACCTGTGCCAGCATCTCCCCACCCACACTGGAAAGACCTTCCTCATAGTATCTCGTTTAAATCTCTCCTCTGCCAGTTTAAACGCATTACTCCTCATCCTGTCATTACAAGACCTTGCAAATAGTCCCTCCCCAACCCTCCTGTAGGCTCCTTTCAGATACTGGAAGGCTACTACAAGGTCTCCTCGAAGCCTTCTCTTCTCCTGGCTGAAGAGCCCCAACTAATCATTACGTATCATGAAAAGAGAAGTGTCAGCATTTCAGCAGCAGTAAAGTGGGTGACTGTCTCCTTGTTACCTGATAGTGCTCACAGTTTCATCGTAGTAATAACAGCGAACTTTATTAACTGCATCTTCCTCCTGCGGTAAATCTTTTATGATCTTCACAAAAGCACATGGGAAGATCCCAGTGGCACCATCAGCTGTTCCCTGGAATTGCCATAAATTGTTAAAATGAAGAAAACCATGCCTTTTTGGCCATGTACAATGGGTTGTAAAATTCACTTAATTTTCACAGAAGCAACCGCAAGGATTTTTCCGCTACTCTCAAGAAAAGAAAGGCTATGGAAGGGACCTTATGGCACCCCTACAGAAAGATTATACAATTGCACAGTCAAACACAAGGCAGAGGAGTGAAACAGTGTGTAAAAAAGTGGAAGTCAGATGGTTAGCAAGAAAGGCTGTGGTGTTTGGGCAAGTAGATATGTCATATCAGCAAACGCACAGTATGTTCTCCTCATCTTTTTTCAGAACACTGCTACATTGCCCAGGTTCTCTCTAATCAAGCTGACGTCTGTTGTGGTATGGAGCATGAAGTATACAGCAACTTGCCCTGAGGCAAGAAACCAATTAATTGCTGAAATGGAGTTTCCATCTCTTTTCTGTGGCCTTTTTGTGTTCTAATCGCTTCCAAAGAATTTATCAACGTCTCAGCAGAAGCAAATGCAAATGAAAACAGAGGGCAGAAGATTTGCAAGCTAAAAACCATCAAGAAAAGAAACTTTGGAATTTGGAGTCAAGTATTTACTCTTGACAGCAAGACCTGATTATGATGCGGTTTCTCCTTGAGAGGAGGAGACAGGTCCCAAGGTCTAGAAGAGCCCTTTCTGCTCATATATTTCAACGTATGCTAATAATCAGTACCCTACTGCAGTCTTACCTCCAACCAGTCTCTGTTTACTCTGCTGAGTAGATAGATCAAGTCTCCCTTCTTGAAGCTGAGTTCCAGCTTATTGGTTGCAGAAAAATCAAACAGTGCCTATTGAAAGTCATAACAATTAAACTATTTATTCACAGGATTACAGAAGTGAATCTTTCTGCTCTGTTCACAGGGTGAGAGTACAAAGCAGGGCGATAGTTTGCACTTGTCATGACAGATGTGTTTTTGATGTAAGGTCATATGTATGATCAGAACCTGCAGTTCTCCAGTTTCTTCTCCTCCTCAGCACGCATAAAATTGCTTTGAAGAAGTAGTGAAGGCGCTAGGATAAGCAGGGCTCTGAGAGAGCTGCATGATGGCATTGTTACAGTGGCTGGACATTGAGCACTGGAGAAATAAATATAGTTAGTTGAAGATGCCTAAGATTAAGTGCATCAACCAAGCTGAAGACAACTGAAATCTTGAACATGTGAAAACTTGGAATCTCGAGAATTTTTTAAATACCTCTTATTTCTAGTTGCAGCTTTTCCAGCTTTCAGCTTTGCTGCAAAATACCACAAAGAGCCTTAACAAAATTGCAGAACTGCTGTGTCCTAATTTAAGGGTAATTAACTGTTATTTTCACATTTGGCTTTCAGGCCTTCATGCTGAATGGAAAGAGCTGGGGAACTGACAGGTGGTTAAAACGGGAAAAGGAAGGAAATGAGACCATGCTCAGGCAAGTACTAATTACAAGGCAGTTCCATGTGCTTAATACCAAGATAATATATTGCAGAAGACAATATGTCTTTTCAGCAAAAGATCTATATACAGAAAATACTAAGATGCTTCACCTACAAAAGCTTTTAAATACGTTTTAAAGTCAATGAGCCCAAAGCTCATGCTTGTTTTAAATTTCATTTGTAGGTATCACTGTGTAAATGTGGGCCACCTGACAGTAAGCTGTACGTGCCTCTCAGTTTTGAACCTCCTGTCCTAATGGCTTCACAATGAATCCTCTTATTACTCAAGGAAGAAGGAAGAGAACACTCCTTTCCCATCCTTTGTTTCATTCCCTGTTGTTAAAATCAATTGCTTTCCTGAGTCGTTTTTTCTTTCCTTTCTTTCCTCAAGCTCTAATTGGAAAAGGCAACTTGATCAATGAGATAGCAAAGTAAAACAGAGCTTAATCTCCTATGCTATGACAGATTGTGCAGAGCACTCACCTCAGCCCGTGGAGCTGCTGTGCGGTCAAAAAGAGGTCCCTGAGGTGACATGCTTTTGCTGCAAAGAAAAGAGACACCAGGGAGGTAAATGTGTCTTTCTAGTCATCAAAAATATTACACAATCAGTAGTATGGTGTCTGCGCTTTTATTACTCAAGGGGCAGGCAAGGCATAGATCACTGGAGAAACTGCATGAGAATCTGTGTGCAGCACTGAAGTAAACAAATACAGATGCAACAACATTGTCCTAGTTCTCTCAGTTTCAGTGCAGAGCAGCCGTTATCTGATGGTGCTCGCTGCTGAGAACAGATGGAATTTTCAATACAGTTAGGATCCAGGACCTCTCTTCCACAGCACTGCTCGACCCCTCTACTTTGCCTTCTTGGCAACATATGAAACATTCTTGTTTCTAGTATTTATGACATTCCGTTCAAACCTCTATCGTGCATCCATCCAGGCATGCATACACATGCACTGCTTGAGGTAAGTGAAAAGGAAATAGGTCCATCTTTGCTTTGTTGAAAGGAGAATTAGTTTGTCTGAGGGGTAATGAAGTACGGCATTTACTTATAGCAGTTCTCCAGAGGGGCGTCAGTGCTGCTATGTAGGACAGGTCCCTGTCTATGCAGAGAACAGGAACAAACAAGTTTTCAGTTTCATTTAGTGTCTCAACCACACCTCGTTGACTTTAGTGGCACAAGCTTGGCCTGTATGTTCCGTGATTCTGCACATTATAATAGATATTACCATTAAAGAACTATCAACAGATAGAGCTGAACAGTAGGTCTCTGAAAGCAAGCTGGACTCTTACTTTGGAAGTGCCCTTTAATGCAAGTACCATATCCACTAAAAATCTGAAATCACTGCAAACAGCAAATACCCTGTTGTCACTCTACCACTAAGATCTTGTGGCAGTTTGGGAGTTATCTGCCCCCCTTTGAAATCACCCAGACTAGATTCAGATGGCTGGAAGTTAAGGAATGAAGCTTTATATTTACAGCTTAGCACAATATACAAGCAGGTATTTACAATATATTACAGATATTTACAGAGATGTACAGTAAAAAGGTAATACAGAAAAGCCACATCCCTCCCAGAGATCAGAGTCCCCAAGAGGGGTTCCCAACCACCCTTCCACCTTCCCACCATCACCCAATCTTATCCTAGTATCTGTCTTATGTGCCAGATAAACAGGGAAGATTGGCATGGGGGAGTTAGAAGCAGGAATTGATTAGCTGGGTTACATAGGCCCAGCTAGAAGCCAGGGAGAGACCAACAGCCCAGAGCTCAGACCTGAGCAGCTCTGTCTTATCTATGTTTGGGTTCTTACTTCTGTATCGGTCAGCAAACCTATGACTGAAGGAGACATCACCAAGGTTTTCCTTTCTCAGCCTATAATACAATTTCTCTTATTAAAATATTCAACTTAAACTCCAACCAGCACAGGACTTCACGGATGCACTTGGAAAACAGGGTGGTTATCCTCAATTCTCTCTCCCCGCCCACCCCACCCCCCTCAAAGTGGACAGCATCTCTTACATCAAGCAATGCCGAACAAACACATCAATCTCTTACATTCGGCGTGTCCGTGGGCGAAGCCGTCGCAGTCTGTGAGGCACCTGTTCACAATCAAAGGTTGAGTGATAGAAGAACAGCCTCACCTCTTCATCCATCAACACCCAAACAGGTAGGCAGAGCAGGTTCTGTGCCAAGAGCAAGTAGGAAGCAGAGTGTAACAGTGGGAGAGAACAATTTGCTATTTATTTACATCTAACAAATATGCCTCTCTGACCTACAGGATCATGAAGGATATTAATTACTGCCAGAAATCTCCCTCCTCTCCCTTCTCACTCAGCAGGACATAGCTGAACAGCTGACAGTTTCTCCTGTTTACTCTTGGAGTTGGCCAATATATTGCTTCACTCTTTTTGTGCCTGATTTACCACAGAAGGATTAAGCTGCTCTATGTGTTTCCCTTCAGAACATGCCTGACAATGGAAAGAAGGTAATTTTAAGCACTGGAAGTCTTGCTCAGTGCTTCAAACTTTTACCAATTTAAAGCCAGGTCTTCAGCTAACCTGCACACACAGAATTTCTCTCCTTGATGTTACTGGCTGTGTCTTCACTGCACAGCTCACTTCACTGTCCTTGTCCCTCAGGTGCACATACCAGCTTTCTACTCATGCAACACCTGGAGGTTCACCATCTCCTCATACATATTGGAGATGTTTGTAAGGATATCTTTTCCATATTTGAAGGCAGGGAGTGAGCTTGTGTGTACTGAGTCCAGGAGATCCCAGAGTCTGGCAACTTGGGGAATAGGGTTGCAGGTTGTCCCACAGTGTGGACATCATGTCTTCAGGAAAAACAATACAGAGAGAAGCAGATGTGTAGGACTACTACAATCCTGTCTTCTAGCTAATTCCATGGGGTAAGTGCTTGCTGCAATCTCTACCTTAAAAATAAGTTTTACCTTCATGTAGATGTTTAGGATAGGAATCCTGTTCTCAGCAATTTCCCTTTTGGCCCCAACATAAACTTTTCCTGTGAAAGTTATGGGAGGAACAAGAACAACAAGAACAACAAGNGGAATTGAAGCAATCAAGGAAAAAATAGAATCTCCAAGAAAGATATACATTTTCTAAAGGACTTTAGGTTTGTAAATGAACTTTAGCACAAGTGGAAGGATTGCCAATGCAAGCTGACACATGTAGAACGAACAGCTTGGAATCAGTTCCCCGTCACAACTGCTTCCCTAGGATGCACTTCTCTTTAGGAGAAGTCGGGCTGAGAAAGCTGCTAATCCTACACAGATTACCTGGCAATATGGGGAGTGTGCAGGTGAAAGAGCTGTTTTTGCTCTCTGCCCCATATCTCTCCTCTAGTTTGGTGTGCAGGGCATAGAACTGACGATAGCGCCGGAAAATCAAGTATCTGCCGCCACCCTTGAGCTTTACTTCAATGACAAACATCTGAAATACAGAAAGGGAAATTCAGACTGATGTCCATACTTACAAATAGTTATTAAATGAAAGCAAGGCACACAATAGGAACATGAGATCAGTGCTCTGGTAGTGGGAATATTGTCCTAGAAGCAGAATGGAAATCAAGCCCCCAGTTTGCCATCTGCAAACTCGAGTGCTAGAAAATATCAAGTTAGCACCTGACAGTGGGATGAAGGTGTGGGTGGGTCCATTTCTCCTATGGCTCATTTCCCTTTGGCTGCTTTCTATTACATAATCATAAAAGGAAATCTGTAATTGCAAGATGCTTCTTTATGTTGCACCCCTTCCCTCAGTGACAAACAAAACATAATGGGGAGGTAAATATAAATATTTTATAGTAGCATGCTCTGGACATATCAGTCTACAGACAGACAGCTAAATGAATTTATTTTCAGGGTTGAAGGCTTTCATACTTCTCTTTTACTTCAGAATACACAATTTCAGAAATTATGGTCTGACTTCCTCCAGCCGCTGTCTTATTTCTTATCTCTTGCCAAAATTGCTTTGCTCTGAAAGAAGCTGCAATTTCCATGCACTGACCTCTAGGTCACATTGCAGCCAGATCCTTCAGAAAACGACAGAGCAGAAAAACACCACAACAGTCCAGAGTAAAACCTGCATATTGCAGTGGGAAGGCTTTATGAACATCATCTCCAGAAAAACTGGCATAACATGCAGAAGTCAGACTGAGCTGGTTCTTATCCAAAACTACTCTTCAGAAAATCTCTTGGTGTTTTTCCCTACTGTTCACTTTCTGTATTCTCCTACATGACTAATTAATATACTACCTTCTACAGAGATTAAAGCATCCTTACTTGCTAGTGTCATGGAATAATGAATCCAAGAGCTTGCCCTTCTACCCTCTTTCAATTCCTTTACCAATATATTCACCAAAGGTACAATACTCAGTACAGTACTCAGCACTGGTCAGGCCACACCTTGAGTACTGTGTCCAATTCTGAACCCCTCAATTCAAGAGAGATATTGAGGTACTGGAACATGTCCAGAGAAGGGCAATGAAGCTCGTGAGGAGCCTGGAGCACAGCCCTATGAGGAGAGGCTGAGAGAGCTGGGAGTGTTTAGCCTTCAGAAGAGGAGGCTCAGGGGTGACCTCATTGCTGTCTACAACTACCTAAAGGGAGGTTGTAGCCAGCTGAGGTTGGTCTCTTCTCACAGGCAATGAGGAACAGAACAAGCGGACACAGTCTCAAGCTGTGCCAGGGAAGGTACAGGCTGGATATTAGGAGGAAGTTTTTCACAGAGAGAGTGATTGGCATCGGAATGGGCTGCCAGGGAGGTGGTGGAGTCACCATCCCTAGAGGTATTCAAGAAAAGCCTGGATGGGGCTGGGTGATAGGTTGGACTGGATGACCTTGGAGGTCTCTTCCAACCTGGTTGTTCCTGTGATTCTATGATTCTAATCTAACAGCAAATAATCAGAAATTAGGTAAACATTTAGAAAACAAGCAATGTTACAGGATATCTCTGCCACATTCCACCCTAAAAATCAAGTTTCAGACTAAATCTGTGATAGATTAACCAGCATTCCAGACTAAAGAATCCCTGAGAAATCCTCCACACCAAACTATTGATATTTGTCTTGCTCCCAAAAATCAAATCAGTCACAGGTGAGGGCATACAGGGACAGGGTAAATCTGCTTTCTTACATAATAATTAGTAAAGCCTTTCTTCTCTTCAATATCTGCAATGTTAGCTGAAACAGGTACATCATCTGGAAGCTGGTCAAAATCACTGTGAAGCAAGAACAGAAGACTGAAGTTACTCATACTGGTATTACCCTTTGGAGGTCACCATGCGGTACAGAACAAAGATCACATTGTCCAGTGTCAAAAGCATGTTAGAAACTTGTGGTGTCATTCTCTTCCTCTGAAATTCTGATCTTGAGATGTCAATTTCCTGTAAGTTCAGAACAAGTCAGTAACCATTGTGAAGATTCATCAAGCCTGAAAATCATCCCTGTCATTCCTAGGCTTGCTAGAGTAGCAGGACTACAAAGGAACGCTTGAGCCGGTAAGCTTCTCCTGAGAAATGTGATCAGCTGTGCATGCATGCTTAATCCTTCCTACAGCATCTAGCAGACTTAAAATAATAACTCTGCAGCAGTATCTCTTATTCTAAGGAGATCATTATATACCATGATTTATGGTGTTATTATTATTGCATTATTGCATGGAATAGGAAACAGTTCTGAGAAAAGAGCTTGTGCTAAGTGCTGTAGAGACCGACAGCACAAGCCTAGATCCTAAAAATCTTGCACTCTATGAGTACAGTGTACCTTATACATGTAAGAAATGACAGAGGGATAAGCACAAAAGGGCCAAAACAAAAGGCAAAGAAACAAAGACATAGTATTCTTCTAGATCATAACTAGCGAAGGCTGCATCAGCTGTCAAAATGTTGTCAGGTTTCCTTGTAAAACACCACAGTGAAGCAGACTCTTACAGAGGCTTTGAGAAAAGAACAAGTAGGCTAGTAAATATTTGCAGGGAGATCTCTTAGTTACAGCAGATAACCTGAAGCAAGCATAAATAAACTTGTTTGAAAATGTCAAGATGTGTGAGGGAACACATCAGAGTGGGCAAGATTAGAACAAACTTCACAGATCCTACGAAGTATTGGGTTTGAAGCAAAAGAGAAGGAAGAATCCCTACAAGACCACCTAAAAAGCAGCCACATGACCACACTTTCATGTTTTATTGTCTGTACTGCCAACATATTAAGACAGCATGGGTTGGCAGGTCCTTCTTCCTCTGGGGTCTTCCCTTTGGTACACCATCTTTGACCAACAGATGACAAATTCACCTTTGCTTCAGTCATACAACTTGGTGTTGTTAGAGTGGTATTTACATTAACACTTCAGTAAAAAGGATCAAGAATGAGGAAGAAAGGATAACAAATGAGGAAGAGAGAAAGAGAAACTTTTAGAAAGATCATCTAAGAAATGCCGAGCTGATGTAATGTTAAATATTCTGATAATACAAAAAAAAAAAAAAAACCAACATGGATGGCAGTTGGCTCAGTTTACTCTGCTAGAAGAATTTCCCAAGCAGGGGCTTCCACAAGGCATATTCCATCTGGAAGGCTGAAGTCATGATGCAAAGTCTTGCAGCAACTTGCTGTACGATAAGAACGGCATGAATCAGCACCGCCCACAACACCATAAATACTGCCACTTACTGTGAAGAGGGATGTGGTTATGGAGATCAAGAGATATAATTAGTCATATCACAAACACTGGTATCACAAACCCCAGTAAAAGGGAAACTGTTTGCAGCTGTAGCGAGGACAATGACCCAACTATTGTCCTAGGTGGTACTAGGTGGTAATTATTCCCCACAAAAAAAAGAAGAAAGTCCACTCCAACTTCAGCAATGGTCTGCTCCACACTGAGCAGCCTAATAGTTTGGAAGTCAGGACAACAAGAACTCTTTCAGAATCATCAAAGAAGCTTGCATCCAAATTAAACGAAAAGATGACAGCAGTTACATGGAGGCTTGTGGGGAGGAGGGAGGGGGGAGAGACACGTTACCTCTTTTCTCGCAGCTGTCGGGGAAGAGACATGGTTTTCAGTGCCTTAAATCCAGATGGCTAAGCTCGATTCCTCCACCTCTTGGGCAGATCCTGGTTGAACGGGAGGAACAGAGCCAAAACAATTCCCGTTGCGTGAATCAAAACTCCTCTGCAAGGCCTCAGAGATCTTTTTTTATAATGTTTCAGTGTCAGACGATTTCTTCTGTATCTCCCCACCCCCCACGAGATTGAGGAAGTGCTAGAGAAGAAACAGTCATAAAGACAGACTGGTTGGTGATGTCTCTCATGTATCGAAACTACCACAGTTGAGAAACAAAATGCTGGGGAGAGAGAAAAAAAAAAAAAAAAAAAAGACCAGAACCAGAAACCAAGAGCCACATGCTCCATTGTCCACCTCTTCACCAAAACTTGCCTCTCTGGAAATCCAGTATGAGTGGGCTCAACAAATTCTGGTTTGCCACAGCTAAAATGTCCCCATATACATTGATACACTAATGTTTGTCAACTAGGATGAATACTTCTGATCCCTTCTTGAGGCACTGTGAATCCCAAGAATCCTCCTTTCCATGAACCAAGAGCCAGGAGGTGGAGCTAAAGAATAAATTTTGAAGTGGGAACACAAAGTACGGTCAGGAAATTTAACCTTGTCAAGCATATAGGTACCAGCATGTCAGGTGCAGGAGATTAGGATACGAGCTTTGAAGGCTGGATCAATGCAAGCAAGAATATGAGTCCTTGAAAGAGCAGAGACCTTTTCAGCTTCACATGCTCAAAACAACCCACACCTGCCACCTGCAAAGAGAATCCTGACTGCCCTGCCTTGTATACAAAGTGCAGTGGTATAGCATTTGTTTAACAGCAGAAGACAGTTTTTCAAGAAGAAAACAAAAGGAAGAGCGTGGTGAGGAAGCCATCATTTCCTAACACTGCGGATAAGTTGCAGCACTGCTTATCTGCCTTTGTTCAAAGCTGCCATCTAGCATCTCTGCCTCCCCTTTTCACTCTTTATCTCTCTTCCATTTCCATATTCAATATATGCCTGGTTCCTTCTCCTCCTTCTGCTGTCAAGCACAAAAATTCTTATGTGAATGGAGCAGAAGTCAGCCAGAAGCCTTCAAAATAAAGATTCACAACTGCGAGCATCAGCCTCAAGAGGAAACTGCATTTTAATGAAGTAAATTCTTCACCCACCTCTTTCCTCACCCATCTCTCTCCTGTGGGTAACTGAAGGCACCATTGTACAATTTGTAAGGGGAAATAATGTTTCTTGATCAGAAGGCACCAGGAGAACTGTATCTTTCGAGTGTTCTGCTGCCCAAACTGACTTAGCAGAACAGCTATAAGTGTTAATTTCCCCTGCCCTTCACACTCTGCTGTGATTAGGCCTGGTAAATGTTCAGTCTTCACATCACCTGAAGTCAGGGTCACTATTCCTTTCCCTTTGTCCTGAGTGAGACACTAATCAAGTTTTCCAGCTGCAATAATCTTGCTTTCTCCTGACATTCATAAGGAAGTAGGAGCAGATCCCCTTGACCAGAATTCTTAATCATGAGATCAATATATATGTGTCCTGGTTTGAGTTAAGTCTCTTCTAAACAGCTTTCTGGAGCTGATGGCATGTTTTCACAGACAGTGTCTTGCTTCTAGAAGTAGTGATCCTGTTTGATATCTATAGTTACTACCAGTGACTGGTATGCTGTGGCAGAGCAGGGCACTGCCCCACCGCAGGTTTGAATGAGG